>JAEQBH010001838.1:600000-825342 GCA_016808115.1 Tetrastigma voinierianum | reverse complement strand
CCTTTCCCCATTGCAAAGATGACATATGTTCGGCTTTTTATTTCCCTGGCTGCCACTCATAATTGGGATCTTCATCAGCTTGATATTAAGAACGTCTTTCTTCATGGCGATCTTCAGGAGGAGGTATATATAGGGAGCAATTTTGTGGTTTGCTGCTTAGGGGGAGATTGGGAAGTTTGTCGCCTTCGGAAGTTCGTTATATGGCTTGAAGCAGAGTCCTCGTGCTTGGTTCAAGAATTCACCAAGCAAATTGAGAAATTTGGCTTGTAAGAGTCAATTCGACCATTTCGTTTTCTAACGGAATCTAGCCTGGTGATCATTTTGTCGTGTGTATGCATGATATTATTATCACCTGAAATGACTTATAGAATCTCATCCCTTAAGTCATTTCTTCAAGGTCAGTTTCATACAAAGTACTTAGGGATGCTTAGATATTTCTTGGGTGTTGAAGTTATGCAGAGTAAACATGGAATTTTCTTATTTCAAAGGAAATATGTGCTTGATTTATTGTATGAGACTAGAAAATTGGGAGCAAAGCCATGTAGTTCCTCTATGGCTCCGGGCGTACACCTTACTAGAGAAAGCGATTTGTTTGAGGATCCTTAGAGATATAGAAGACTAGTTGGGAAGCTGAATTACCTTAAAGTAACTCGTCCTGATATTGCACACTTAGTCAATGTCAGAAGTCATCACATACCTTCCGACCGTCGACAATTAGGCAATGAAAACATATTCTATGTTATTTGAGCGAGTGAGCTCTCCTGACGGCGATTCTTATATAGTAATCATGGACATAATAAGAGTTGAGTGCTTATAGATGCTGACAGTAGGGGTCAAAGGGGAAGATAGGAGATCCACATTTGGTTACCGTCATTCGCTGGGTGGAAATCTAAATTCACGGAAGAGTAGCATAGCGGTTGTTTTCGCTCAAGCGCAGAGTCGAATATAGGAGTAATGACACAGTCTGTGCGTGAGATCATGTGGCTTCATCAACTCTTGATGGAAGTCGGCCTTAAGACTCGGGGTCCCAATTAAAACTTCTGCAGGTGATAACCAAATTTTCTTCATATTGCCTCGAACTCAGATACCATGAACGAAGTAAGAATATTGAGATTGACTGCCACTTCATTCGTGAGAAAATACAACTCGGTTTGATTTCACAGATATGTGAAGATGAGAACAGCTTGGGTGGATATTTTCACAAAGGCCTAAGTGGGGACCTGTTAGCTATTTATGTAACAAGTCATGACCGACATCTATGCTCCAACTTGAGAGCGAGTGTTAACATATAGAGTTGTAACTAGCTAGAAAACTTAACATATAGAGTTGTAACTAGTTAGGAATCCTAACATGTAAAGTTGTAACAGATTATGAAATATAGACTATCCCTCCTGTATATATACACATGTTAATTCAATGAAAAAAGCACAAGGAATTCTTTCCTCAAATTCTCTCTGCTGTTTCGCATCCTAGAATGCGGGCAACATAAGCCTACAAGTAACCCGTGTGGTAAGTAGCAACAAGTAGTTTTATGTCCCGACAAAAGGCAAGGCAAAAAGGCTATGTCACAATAGAGAAGTTTTATGTCGCCACAACTACAACAAAATGCTGAGGGAACTCTGTCACGACATAGAATATTATTGTCGCGACAAAGGTTGATGAGAACTATAGAAAGAATGTCGTGACATAGAAAATTATGTCGCGACACAATAAAGAACTAAAGGCAGAGATATTTGTCGTGACAATCGGAAGCTATATCGCGACATAAATTGAAGAGAAGCGCTTAGAGGAGAATTGCATATTGTCGCAACATTTCCGAAGAATGTCGCGACATAGTTAGAGAAAAAGAGTTAATTTATGTTGCGACATTCCAAACTTTTTTCGCGACATAAAACAAAACTGAAGGCTGAGGAACTCTATCTCGACATAGAAATTTTATGTTGCAACACTGTCAAGAGCAGCAAGAAGGAAACTTTGTCGCAAAAAAGCTTTTTTATGTCGCGACATACCAGTCGAGTATTAAAACTGCAAGGCACTAAAAAAATGTCGCGACAATCACAAGACGAATTCAATTGAGCTATGTCGAGACATTTTCAAACTATGTCGCATACTCCAAAAAAAGGCAATGTATGACTATAGACATAATTTTCTATGTCGTGACAAAGACGCCACTTGGGCTAGTTTTTAGGGATCCACAATTTCAGCCTCAAAGTGCAATCCATCATTTGAAAATTTATAAATATAAGCACATAGGGCACTATGAGCAGCTTTTGCCAAACTAGGAACATCTGGGTAGCTAGAGTCTCCTTTGTATATTATTTTTCTTTTTCTTTTTCTTTTATTTTTCTTTTATTTATTTTTTCGTAGATTTAGTTTTAGCTTACATTTTAGCTAGTATTTTCTTTGGATTTGAGCAGTGATCTAGGTTGAAGTTTCAAGCTAGGTTCATTGTAAAAATTGGGATTTCATTACTGTCTGAATTCAATGGAATCTGGAATTTATCTGGAGTTCATTTATTTCAGTTTGCTTGCAATTTTAGTGAATTTTTCCGATGAGTTAGTCAACAAGATATTTGTAATCCGCTTTGAGAGACTAAGCCTTCCAAGAACGGATCGATGATTAGTTATCATTTTCACACAACTGAAAGAATGTCATTGTTAGAACTTTGCATTTATTTAATCGTGTCGTTTTTGAAATTAATCAAGCTTCGAATATTATAGCTTGTACCCAGAAAAGGATTGTATCTTACTCTGATTTCTAGAAGGCCCTTTGAGTGACACAGAGAGAGAGATTCTTGAGAGTATAGAGCAGTTACTTGGGGGTATACTAAACTAACATTATGGAACTAATAAACTCTAAAAGATTACTCTAATAGATCACTAATTTACTCAGAAATTAAGGATTAGTTGGTTGATGTATCAGTCTAATTGATCAGAGGTTTCTTGTCGCACCCCTAACCCTCGCCTAGGTGGATGAAGGGGGCACGAAACGGGACTGGGACTCTTTACTTTTTTTAGACATTGGTGGGCCCAAGTCTTATAACTGAATCAAAATATCATATACAAAAATATAAAATAAAACTACCACCGTAGTGGTGTTTACAGTGTCAATACATACAGTCCTAAGTCCCATTTACATATACATATACACAAAAACTGTACATTTACATTTACATAATCAGAGCGCAAAACCTACTGTGATGGACTCCTACTAGTTTGTTGGCCTAGTAGTATATGGAAGATCGCGAACGTCCTCCTCTGTACCTA
Organism: Tetrastigma voinierianum; assembly: GCA_016808115.1. NCBI lineage: Eukaryota > Viridiplantae > Streptophyta > Magnoliopsida > Vitales > Vitaceae > Tetrastigma > Tetrastigma voinierianum. Next base: position 822,076 of record JAEQBH010001838.1, on the reverse strand, counting down.
CACGGATTAAAACCCATGCTAAGCTTAACGCTTAGTGGAAAACATATGACTTATATGTATACATATGCATTAATACTCTTTTACAGTAACATATATACAGTAGCAGATATCATAATTTTTCGTGAATTCATATAATAAACTCATACACATACTTGTACTTATAGCAAACTTATACTTGTTCAGATATCCCGTAGGAGTTATAGAGCTTATACTTGTACAAAGGTAGCCGTAGGTACTACAGAGCTTATACTTGTACAAAGGTACGCGTAGGTACTACAAAGCTTATATTTCAGGCTGCAGGTAAATTCGTGAGGTACATTCAAAGGGAAGAGCCGATGTACATTACTTTTACCTTTATTCGTTATTCACTTTATCATATAATGTTTAACAAATTACCGCACAAGAAATGAGCAAAGATGCAGCAAACAAATTAGCACCAGCGTTTTACAAGATCGAGGTGCCGTGAGCATAAAGAAGAGGCCGGGCACCGACAGAGTGTCGTCGCACTAATCAGAGAGTACCGAAGTACTAAATGTGCTAAAGCACGGTTAGAGAGTGTCAGCCACACTAATTAGAGTACCGGCAATTATATACCACGCATGCCTGCCCACGCAATGAAAGTCGTGGTCATTTAATATTCGACTAGGGATACCCTACAATTATATGTGTTTAGGAACTTACTATATTATCGTAGGGGCATTAAGTTCGCCAACATCAAACTCGTCGAGGCAGCGAGGTACGATGTGTTTTTCACTTAGTTTCATTCTTATTTGAACCCCCGTTAGTCATTTATTAGGGTTCCTATACTATCGGTGTACGAATTTAGGGCTTAACAATGCAAGGGTACAAAAATCAGGGTTGCTGGAAGCATTGGTACCAAGATTTACTTTGATCGCAATTTCCATTTCAACCATTTTCTCAGGAATGGCATCGGGTACCACTTGATCTGGGCATCGGTACCACTTTGCCTCTCTGGCCCATGGGTACCGAACCTACTCTTCGGGTATCGTACCTAATTGTGGGTTCTAATTCCCATAAATGGTGATTTTGCCATTTCTCAACACAAAACTCAAATAACTTCATCAAACTCATGATCTCTATAATCCACTATGGAACTTATCCAAACTAATTCCAATAATGGGTTAGAATCAATAAAACCTCTTTTTCCCAAGTTAGGGCTTTTCCTCAAGATCAAAATCACAAAAGGGAAAAATTAGGTTTTGTTTTTCTTACCTAGCCTCTTCAAATCAATTTCTAAGTCGCTTGATCACAAAGGAGCAAGAAAATGGGAAGAAACCCAACCAAAACTTGATCTTCTTCAAGCCCTAGCTCTTCTCTTTTCTCCTCTCTTTCTCTCCAAAAACGGGATTTGCTTAAGAATGAGCTTTCTAGACCAAAATTTGGTCTTTAAACCCCATTTAAGTGTAAGGCCATGTTTGGCCTTCCACACTTAGTCTCATTTCTCATTTTTCTCTTTTTTTTGTCTTCATTTCACTTTCATTTATCATTTAATTCACTTTAGCATTTGAGCTTATTATATTCTTGACCCTTAGGTCCTCATTTTACCAATTCCAAATTTTTCCTTGTATCTCGTATATCTGTTTCTCAAATTTTCTACTTAGCAAAATAATAATTGCGAAAAATTTCAAAATGCACTTATAATGTACCCTAATTATGTTTAAAAACGACTAGAGTGTATTTTAGGGTGTTACATTTCTCCTCTATTTGATTTAATGATCTTGATCCAGTGTTAGCATAGATCTAATCAAGGAGATAGAGAGTTTACTTAAATTAGTAGGATAAGATACCAATTAGATTGGAGAAGGCTAGTATTATCCCTGTTTATGTGACAAGCACTCTCTGCCCTGTGAACAGGTGAAGTAATCGAAAAGTAAAAATAATTCTCGTTCTAGAAAGAGGATCAAGTCCTATAAGTAACTGATTAGACCCATGTGTTTGGAAAGAATATGGTTTTCTAATTAGTGAAATATATAGTGTATGTAGGAATCCAAATTATACTATCTTGCATCTTTGGATGTTCAAATTTCAACCGATGGTTGAATCCACGTTGTAGAAGGATGTAGCTGGGATAATTCACATTGATCTATTTCCTAGTGTTAATTTTACTTAATGAACTCTAAATTCCAATTCATTTTAAATTTTTGTTATAGTTATAAAATTTTATTCAGTCATTTGTTCTCTAGTTAAGCAAATCAACTATACCTTTGAGTTCAAAATGGTGCATCTAAGGTGCGCAATTGATCTTAGATCGCTTCATCGACTCTCATGGGAATGATATTTTGGACTTTAAAATCCACTTTATTATTTGCGAAAATACCCGTGCACTTTGTAGAATTAGACCTAATATTAACTTGCAAAAATGACATACCTATCAAAAAACATTATTTTATAATTCTCAGTCATTAAACAAGTTTTTGGTGCCGTTGTCGGGGACTAAATAGTCTTAGGTAGTAGTGATAGAAATTTGGTATATAGAAAATAAGGTCTTTACACTAATCTCAAATAAAGCTGTTCAGAATATAACAATAGTTAGAATCTCTCAAATCCAACTTTGAATTAATATAAAAAAGAATGGTTATAAGAGCTTACTTCGTGGGCGGCGGAGGCGGAATACGCCAAATATTGGAACATCATTTGGGACGATTATTTTTTCATAATCATTTTCGTAGGAGTTGATGAGAAGAGTTTCCATATTTCTTTTGTGTATGCTTTTATATTTGGTACATGTAGATGTGTGAATGAGACGTTTACTTTGAGTACGCCTTACATACATTTGCCTCGTTAACATCAGAGACACCTCATTTTACATTGAGGAAATTCATGGGTGAGATTTGTGCACATTTAATGTTCTTGTTCACTATTTTGGGTGTTTTGTGTTTGATTAGATTGGAGATAAGCCCTTGGTCTATGCACCAAACTTTTTGTTTAGTTGCATTTGATGGTTGGGATTGATTTTCTATCAAACTGATTCAAAAGAAAGAAATAAGAATTTAAGAAAGTACAAGCTTTTCCTCTTCCCCTGGGATTTAAGAACAGTGAAGTTGCTGGGACTCGGGTGAGAGACCTCAGAACTCTAACCAATTAGACTACATGTGAAAGTTGAATATATATATATATATATATATATATATATATATATATATATATATATATATATATATATACGGTATTGGGAATATATATGGTTGTGGGAACATTGAAATGTTGAGGGGTGGATCACTATGTGGCAGTGACTTCAATTCGAATGTCCTAGCCTCACATCCTTATTGCTGCCCCTATCACATCTTCTTTCACATTTCGATAACAGACGCTGTTACAACTTGGCATCCTTATACCAATGCCCTGAGTTCAAATCCGTTCAACCGTCTCATTAATCAAATGACACATTCTTCTAACCATCTCTTCAGAAACTCTCTCTCGAACGAATGCAAAAATTGAAGGGGTTGTGGAGGATGGACTTACCAACAAACCCTCCTCCTTCATTTCCTACTCTTGCACAGTTGAAACTCACGCATTGTCCTGACTTGGTATCCTTACCACTGCCTCCGACTCCTCTTCTTTCACAATTAAAAATCGGGTATTGTGATCAATTGGCATCCTTGGAATTGCATTCATGTCTTCGTCTTTCTGAGTTGCAGATCTATGAATATTCTTGGAAGTGGCTTTGTTAGAGCATCTGCAACTCGATCAAAAGAGGAAACTCGTGTTACATGAAGGACTCCATCTTGAACAAGATTATGAATTAAATGAACATCAATTGGAAAATGTTTCATTCGGGGATAGAAGATCAAGTCTGCATGCAAATAAGTATCACCAATATTATAATCACAATAAATCATTGGAGTAAATGAAGACTGAATTCAAGTTCATGATTGATCCACTGTAGTTCAAAAGCAGCGGTGACAGTTAAACAGTATTCCACCTCAATGGAAAAGCAAGCAATTGTGCGCTGCTTTTTGGAGCTCCAAGAAATCAGATTAGGACCAAGAAAAATAATATACGCACCGATCGAAGTATGATAATCTGTGTTAGCAACCCGATAGGCATCGAAGAAAGCATGGAAAGACAAAAAAATTGACGTCAAAGAAGGAGACTAACAGAAAGTATCCCAATAAGGTACTGTAGAAGTCGTTTGGCAGCACTCTAGTGAGTGGTTGAGGGATAGTGCATAAATTATGATAGTTTGTTGACTAGGAAGGCAATGTCATGTCGTATCAATGTAGGTAATGTAAACTGACAAACCAACTGATGGTATTGAGTGGCATCATAAGTAAGAGATTCATCACGAAGAGTTAGAATTACCATTTCAAAAAATAAAAAGGGACGTATTAGCGATGATAATTAGAGTTAAATGATGCTAGGAAGTTGTGATAGATATGCTTATTAAGTGTCCCATGGAAAAAAGCGTTGTTAATACCAATCTGGTGTAGGGACCAACTCCTAACAATCGCAAGGCTAAGAACCACCCTCACAGTAGTAGGCCTCGCCACGTGGTTAAAAGTATCATGATAATCAATGCTTGGATGTTGATGAAAACCTTTGACAAGGCGAATGCGTCGACTAGGTAGTAAAATGTGTCGACTTATACTAATACGTCTTCCACTATACCTCTCGATTTCTTAATTGATCTATCTTCCAAGGAGAGGATAATATTGTTAGGTTTGAGTTATAATATTGTTAGGTTTGAGTTCTCTGAACCCAAATTACTTGTAAACCGAGTAAAGGAGGATATTGACACTAGCTCTTAAATCAAGTAGAGCTTTTTCTATATATGTCTCCCCAATGTAACAAATATGATACGACATCCTCTATCTTTATGTTTGATTGGGATCTTATTCTTTATAATAGCACTCATTTGTTCAATAAGGAATGCTTTTTTTTCTATGTTTAGACTCATTTTCATGGTCCACAAGTCCTTTAAAAATTTGGTATAGGTAGGGACTTGTTTAATCATATCTATAAGAAGAATGTTGACTTTGACTTGTTTAAGTACTTCGAGAATATTCAAGTCATTATTCTTCTTTTTCTTACCACATGTGAAAGTCTAGCAAACATATATATATATATATATATATATATAATTTCAAACTTCTTCAGATGTTGATGCCTTACTAGGCTATAAACCATCCTAATTGACAGCAACAAAGAACAAAAACAAAAAATAAATGTGTGATCTAACTATTTGCATTGGAATTTAAGTATATATTCATGGTATATAATTCAAACTTCTCATCAGGGACAACCTCAACCACTTAATGGAAGCCAAGAAAGAATATCAAACATTTAGCATGGTTTAGTAAGTTATAAATTGCGGATTCCTCTTATGACTTGGTCCAATGTGTTGGAATGATGAAAATATCCATTTTTTACTCTGCCAAAAAGTTTCAGCTACAAACAATTTAAAACACCATTCATCAAAAGTCTCCTATTGTAATTTTTCATGTTTTCCTATGGTAATGTTTCAAAATACATGAAAAGATATGATATAGAACCATCAAACCCCATACTAAGTTCCAGAAAAAGCACCTATAACTAAACTTCCATAATAGGACAATTTAACAACTTTAAAAACTAGGTTAATTAATAATAATGACTAGTATCTAAAACAGGAAAAAACAATTAAACAAAAAAAGAGACTAGCTAAATGAATTTATATAACTTCATTTTGCAAAGCTCTGTCATGGATGAAACTACAAGCTAGGATTTACTCACCACGCAGTTTGACATTAATGATATTAATATTTTAGAGAAGTTGCAACCAATTTGAGGTTATTTTCCATGCAACTTCTAATTTTTTTTTAATAACATATCAATTGTTTGGGCAAATAGGTATGACATGTTTTCAACAGAATGTGAAGAATCTGCATGACTATATTACCCTGAAAACGGATTGAACTTACTTTTCCACAAGCATAAGGAGCACCCTTCCTTGAATTGGCAGGAATATCGCCTTGAAACCAAGGTATGATTTACGTCATTTACTGGAAAATTATGGGATCCTCACTGCAGCTCTCATAGCATCTGCCCCATCTAGGATCAGTCTGAAGGCCATATATATGTCATTTCATTAATACCATAATTGTATTCAAATGATTTTCAATAGTGTACCTCAATACATAATGCGAAGGCATATTTACTACCAATGGCTCTAACTTCAAGAGCAGTTGCAGGATAGCATAATCAGCCAAGTAGTGGAACAAACATCCTCTGGAATAAAATATTTAATAAGTTAGTATTTTCAGAATGGGAGGGCAGATACTCCAAATTTCCTTTCAATAAAATAGAAGTTGATGAAGAAAAGTCATTACCGTTATTGTTGGTGTATTACATTCCCACATGCTCAAGAAAACATAGAAAAGTGAGGAAGCCGAATATTTTATGATTCTATACTATATTTGCTCTCACCAAGTGTTGGTATTCTACTGTATGTATGAACAAACCAAAAAAAAAGCTCAGAATTGCAGGAAATGAACTAAAAGCACAATGAGAGCAAGGAATTATAGACCTCAATAAAGAAGAAACTATAGACAATAGGCACAAAATGAAAGAAAGGCTATAGCACTCATTCCATATGCGTCAACCATCATAATCCATACACATTTATCTCTCAAATGATGTTGAGTAAGTTCTTGACATTATTTTAATCCAATAGGAGTAAGTTCTCAACATTATCTAAACTTTGGAGAGAGCACATGAAGCAACTCATGAGTTATTAGGAATATGATTAGTCGTTAATGATAACAAGCATGAAATAAATTTAAAAAGGAACCCCATTATTCAACAAACATGTACAGTGAATAAAAATACCATTATTAAATTTTCCAATAGTAATTGGTTGACATAATTGTACCCGTAACCGTAATTCAAAACCAAGAACGTCTGCCTAACATGGAATCATTAATTCAAAAAATATTGAAGATTTCATATCTTCAATAAACTACTTCGGCATCAGAAAATAGAAACCAAGGAGAACACTTTTAGAAGACTGGCAGTATAATGATAAAAAATGGAGGTATTGCAAAATATATAATGGATGACATGATTGAAGCACCAAAGTTATTTTGACATCTCTCAATAAGTAAAATATTCTCATTTTCATGTATAATTTATCACATACCATTCATCCAATGTTTAATGCATTAAGTATGGTTATAATGTCACTTTCTGGCCAACAGCAACCAATCCCCTGCCAAGTACTTTATCAAACTATATATTGAGTCCGCGTGCTTCAGGTATTGAAGAGAAGGTTACCTTTCAATGAGAATGAAGATGACTAGTGTTACCTTCCGCAACATTAAGTATGGTTATAATGATAAAAATGGAGGCATTGCAAAATATATAATGGATGACATGATTGAAGCACCAAAGTTATTTTGACATCTCTCAATAAGTAACATTCTCATTTTCATGTATAATTTATCATGATACCATTCTATTCAATGCTTAATGCATTAAGTATGGTTATAATGTCACTTTCTGGCCAACAGCAACCAATCCCCTGCCAAGTACTTTATCAAACTATATATTGAGTCCGCGTGCTTCAGGTATTAGAAGAGTAGTGTTACCTTCAATAGAAATGAAGATGACTCTGTCACGGTCACTCCAAGCCATTAAGGTTCCCAAGATTGAGAAGCTTAAAAGACGGGATAACTTATGTTCAGATTGATCCAGCAGTATATGCTGCACACTCGGCTCTCAGTCATAGACTACACAAAGGGAATAAAAAAATCAACATTGTAATCAAAGTTCAACACTTCTTTTAAGAAACTATTTGAGAAATAACACACAATAAAGGGACCAAAAGCATAAACCTGAATAGAAAGGATGGTTGTGACAAGTAACAAAAACTGAGGGCTTAGTTCCCAGCTGCAATTGACCCTTTTCATGTTCATCAACAATCCATAAATGGCCAACATTTGCTAGAAGATTGAACTGATCTCAAGCAACATAACCCTGTTGTCATGATGCCTCAAGAAATCACAAATAGCATGGAAAACAGTTCTGTTTTGCTCGTGTACACAACTGTACAATTTAAAAAGAAAGAGAAAGCAAAAGTAGAGGGACAATTAATTTCTTTCAGTGTCTGTCTCTAGCCTGTTGGCCATGATGAATATTACCAGAATAATACAATATTTGTAACTGACGGTTATAAAACAATAAGCATGTGAACCAACAAAAGTAGGAAGAGAGGATGGCATTGAAAACCTGGAATTGTGGGAAGACACGCTCAAATTGAAAGAGAGCACCAAGTCTTATGCACCAGCCGTGCACAATACCTGTAAATATTAATTTGTCCTTTTCCATTTGGCAACGTCTCTTCTATATTCCTTTTGGCATCTTCTCCTTTTGTGTCAAGAGATTTTGAGACAATGTAGAGTGCCGATGGATTGTTACCTTCCAGAATGTCAAGCCACCAATCTAGCCTAGTTATGAGGGTTTCCTTTGAATGTGTGCCACTGTCATCATCCTCGTTCTCTAACAAATGAAGTTCTTCTCAACGGTGTGACGTACTAGATGTTGAGACAGAGAAATTGTTCTAAACAGACATCATATAGTCCTGGACAGTCACAGTCCCACCTCTGGCAGATATTTAAGACCTCCATGCAGAGGAGGCCAACGTGAATTTCCCCATCAGCTTTAGTTTCCTACTGTTTTGAAGAAGCAAATTTTCAAAACTTAATGATCTAAGCATTTTATCGAACCTATTAAGGGGCACAATAAAGCTGGTTAGTAGTGATAGAATATTGATTAGGGATTTTTGCAAACCTGAACTATTTGTAGATGATATGCTTGAATTGAAGAACACCAAATCCTTTAAAAAATATGGTGTTTGAACCATTTCAATGTTGATGATACAGGAAGTCAATTCAGGGCTAACACATACACAGAAGACAAGAAGTGTAGGAAATCAATGATACGCAGTCCTGGATAGTGGTGAGGATTACCTTGAAGTGAAAGAAAGCGAAATTCCTTCCCGAATGAGTCATCTAAGTCATATAAACTTCTGGGCCATGTGAAATTTTGGGAGAATTGAAGATTGGGTCTCCTTTGGGCTTTAGGCTAATCATAGGCTTCTTCACTGAGAGAGATAATATTTATATCAGACATCATTATTTCGTAAAACTCCAAGAAAGCAAAAGGCTCCAAGTAAAATGTTTGTTTAGGACACCACAAACAAATAGTTGCTTAAATAATTTATTTTTTTGAACTTACTAATCTTAGCATTTTTGACAAATGCAAGAGGCGTTAAGAATCATAAATGAATTAGGGTCTATCTTAATTATAATTTTATACCATCATTACTAAATGATTGAAGAGCAAAATTATCAAACTCCACTCAGGTGCGAATAGAAGTTTAAAAAAAAAAAATCAATTTTTTGCTTTATATGCTAATGTGATCAACTATTGCTTTACATAAATGACCTGAATAGAGCATGTTATTCCATGATATTGGCTATAAAAATAATAAAATAGAAGGCATAAACGAATGAGAAGAAAGGTACATTCCAGACCTGAATGGCTTTTATGCATCATGGCTGTCTTCCATCAACAAATATTTCTTTAGGATACCAGCAATCTTTGGGCCAATCTTCACCATTTCCTTGGCATCTTTGGATCAGTGTCTTTGAGTCTGTGGAGGGTTGTAAGGGAACGCATTCCGTCCGCAGTGATGTAACCAAGTGATGAAGGTTACATGGAAGAGATACCCAATCATCTATCAATCTATAGACAAACTCCGCTGAAGCATTGACAAACGACATCAACTGTCGCCGTACCTCTTCTCTCAGTCCCTTCATTCCAGTGTCTTAACACTAAGAGAGTTGAACGGATGTGAGCTCAGGACAATGCTCGATCTTCAAACTAAAAAGGATACGAGTTGGAGGCAATAGTAAGAATCTCAAGTTATGCCAAAACGAGATGCGTAAAACAGAAAGATAGGGAGATGAATGCAATCGTAATGATGCCAATCTACAACAGCTTCTGACTTAAATGTGAAAGAAGAGGTGATGGGGCAGCACAATAAGGATGTGGAGGTTAGACATTCATAGATTCGCAACTTAGAAAGACAAGGACATGAATGCAATTCCAAGGATGCCAATCGATCACAACACCCAATTTCTAATTGTGAAAGAAGAGGAGTCGGAGGCAGTGGTAAGGATGCCAAGTCAGGACAATGCCTGAGTTTTAACTGTGAAAGATGAGGAAACGGAGGAGGACGATGGTTTGTTGGTGAGTCCATCCTCCACAACCCCTTCAACTTTTGCATTCCATCGAGAGAGAGTTTCCGAAGAGCAGGAAATAATAGTGTGTCATTTGATGAATGATGATCCACAACAATGTAGTCCACCTTTCCAGATCACTAAGCTCCACATACTTCTGAGAAAACCCAAAGCTAACAAAGCATGGCAGAGTCTGGCATCTTGAACATCCGTCCAGATTAACTGCGGGCGAGGTTACGGAGACTGCTAGCACTCCACTCAATTTGAAACCTGCAACCTGCATAACCTTATGCATAGCCCCTAGGTTTGAGGTGTGTAGCCCTTTCCAGCACTGACAGATCAGACTCTCATCCCACATGGCTTCTCCATCTCGCTTCCCCCATTCTAATCGTAAGAACTGAATGTGTTGTTTTGCTCTCAGATTTGCTTCCCCGGATTCCAGCTCAGCAGCAGCAGCACCACCCCTCACATTTACATTTTCAAGATTTACAATGCTTAGCTCTCCTCTGAGGCTGTTAGTTTACTTCAATTCACTCAATCTACCAACCTTTCCTCCTATCTCAATAACAAATACCGGTAGACTTCGAAGCATAGTCAGCTTTCCTATTCCACAGGGCATATGACTCAAACGCGGGCACCCATGGTTCTCCAAGTGTCTCAGACTGATCAATTTTCTTGTATCTTCTCGAAATTCTTTTAGATTCTCACAGCCAACGACCCTCAATGTTTGCAAACATTTTAACGTTGTAATACTCTCAGGGAGTTTTTCCAAGTCATTGTAAGAGAGATCGAGATATCTTAAATGACATAATTTCTCTAAAGATATTCCTAGCCTTTGTCTTTTGCATCCATTTAGCTCAACACGTAAACGCTTGAAACTTAAAGGCTCGATTCTTTGAATTAAATCATCCTTATAGTTATAGGATATTGGAAAGCTCAAAAAGGTCCTTACTTGTTTTACCTTAAGAGCTTTCCATTTGAGATTCATCGATTTAAGAGTTGAAACATACCTAACTTGCTCCTAGATCTCCTCATATTATCTTCTAAAATAAGGACCTCAGATCCCATGACTGTATGCAAGGTCAGTGAAAGACATCATGCACTGTATAACTTAATATAATATCATAAGCATCTTTTCAAACACCTCAAACATTGATCTCGACAATAATTCCTCAAAGTATTCTCCTAAGTCCTCATCCAAAGGTTGAATATAACCCTGTGCTATCCACATTTGCACCAACGATTTTTTGTCAAATTTATAATTTTTCGGGAATAACGCACAATATGTAAAACATTGCTTCAAATAGGTAGGCAAATTGTTGTAGCTTATCTTCAAAATTGATAAAGCACAACGGTTTTGACCTCCTATTGACAACAAATTTTTACTATCTCTTATGGACAACCATTCACTTTGTTTGGTTTTTGAGCTCAAAATCGTTGCTAATGTTTTGATGAGAAGTGGACTCCTTTACACTTACTTACGACTTCTTTTCCGATTTCCAAAAACAGTCCGTTTGGGAATGCTATTTCTGCAAATAAATCCCATGACTGATTTTCGTCCAGACCTTCCAATATAAGTGGAGAGCGGATTCCCATCACTGACGCAACTCTATCATTTCGAGTGGTCACTAAGATTTTACTTCCCTTTTTAACAGTCATCAAAAGACTTTTTAGTTGATCCCATTTTTGTACGTCATCATTCCAAACGTCGTCCAGCACGACTAAGCATCTCTTCTCACGTAACTCTTCATGAAGATTAATTTTCAAACCTTGCAAATTCATATTTTCTGCATTTACCTTACTTACGGATTGCAAGATGTTTTTAGCAATCAGCTTTACATCAAAGAGGTCAGAAACATAAACCCATATTTTAAGCTCAAAATATTCTACCACTATTGGGTCATTATACACCAACTGGGCCAGGGTGGTCTTACCCATTCCGCCAATCCCCACGATGGCAGCCATGGAAAAAGTCTCTTCATTATCAACTGACACCAACCGTTCAATCATCTCCTTTTTGTCTTGTTTTCTTCCTACAATATTAGGGGTGAACACAGATGAATGAGTCTCTCTCAGACTTCTCTCTAACTCCCTCCTACATTGAATACGATTTAGCATCCCGGGGTTTTGTTTGACAATCCGATCTACTTTTTTTTTTATTTTCTTGACCTTCCCGCTCATCTTAAAAGAAAATACATATTGATTGTTAGATGACAAGAACGCACTGACCTTCCTTGCTACTACTCCTCCTCCCTGCAGCTGGTGGATTTCAAATTGATCCAGCAAGTCGTCAATGTCGTACGCAACATCCTTCACCATCCTCAACCAAGCTTGTACGGCATGGTTTCACTTGCTTCTCCTCTGCATCAACAAGTAAACTCAATCATGATGTCCAGATCTTGCTCATTTAACTGTTTTGCCACAATTCAACGCAGCCCCAATCTGCTGAACAGGTAGGGTCCCAAACTTCAATATAATGGCAGCTATCACACCGAATGGGATTTCTACAACCATTTCTGAACAACTGAAACTGAATTGCAGAACTCGCAACACAGTAATCAGGGTAAGAGAATGAGAAATGGAGGAATTGTGAGAGAGAACATAGAACACGTACTGGTAGACATTTATACAAGATAAGAAAACGCCGCCACATGCAGTGGGGCCATGTCAATATGCAGCACCGTCAAGTGGGGGTGGGACGTCACACTGCAATAAACAAAATAAAAAAGTTTAATAATAAGTAATAAATAAATAAATAAATAGTACATACAAAGAATATTAATTATTATTACTATAATATTATTCTTTACAATCAACGAGAGCTCCACTTTTACCGACATATTATAATAATATTATTTACCCAATGTTGCCAAATGTATTAAATTATAATAATAATAATTAGATATGTTACTTAAATCAATTAAAAATATACATCTACTATTATAAAAGTAGTAAAATAACAATAATAAAAAATTATATATGCTATTTAAATAAAGTAAAACATATATAATACTTAATTTTAAATAGATTTGATATTTAAGTATCATACACGTTTTATTTTAATAAAATTTAAAATATTAATATATTTATAAGGATATATTATTTTGAATAATATACTTATTTTTAATTTTTAATAATATTTCATATGTTAATAAATATAAATTATATATTTATGATGATATTTCAATCACGAATTGATCACTCATTCGACTATTGAAAAGTGAACTAATAACTTTTTCAATTGAATCATTAGTTCGATCCGATTACTGAAAAGTAACTAACAACTTTTTTCTAATTGAATGGTAAGTCTGACTTTAAAACAGTGATATTTTTGTTGAAACTCTAAGGTCAAGGCTTGCTTTTTTCACTTAACGCCGACGTGAACTTTTTCGTGCCTTAATGCCAAATAAAGATTTAAGATTAAGATGTCGTTTGCTTTTTAACATTGGGATAATGAAGAGGATGATAACTTAATGCATTTTCATATACGCTTAATTTAATTTTAATCGGCTTTTTAATGATTTCAGTTTATTTTCTCAACCGATACGCCTGCGAGTCATACTGTGAAAACTCGAAAAAAATTGTAAATTTTCAAAATTAAAACGTTAATAAAAATAATAAATCGCCATGTGCCGCGAAAAGTTTGTAAAATTCTCTGTAGATCTCGGATAACTAAACGATCAAGGCCAAGTAAATTCGCTGCCTCGCAAAATCTAGTGACCCAAAAGTCACGGTTCTCGGTGACAAACGGAAATTTTTTCGATTTTCTAATAAGCTGTCGCGACTCCATGACAGATTTTTTCGACGGTTAAACTTAATTCGAATGAAGCAATATGAACCATATATCCAAAATACACACAAATTCCATCCCGATTATATTTTAAAAAATATTTTTTTATTATTTTATTTTTATACTTAATATAAATAATAATAATAATTATGATGTTTTTTAATAACAATTTATAAAAATTCATAATATTTTTATTTTTATGAAAAATATTAATTTTAATATAATAAAAATAAAAAAGCAAATATAAAAAAATTAAAATTTAAAAATAAAAACAAAAATAAAATATAAACGGGGCGAGTTTGGGAATTTTCTCATCTCCTCCCCGACCCTGTTTAATTTTTTAAATGAGACAAGTTTGAGAATTGAAAAATAACAGCCTCGGCCTGACAGACCGCCGTCCCAAATCCTCTCACATCCCTGGGTGAGGCAGATATCAAGCAAATTTCTTCTTTTATTATTAGACAACATCAGCTTTTCTTATTTTTGCGATGTAACGACTTTTTCCTCGAATAGAAAAAGCCAAATATTTTCACTTTTCTATTCGTAACTTTTAAAATTTCATTAATAAGTCATGAAAATTTTAAATAAATGTACTTTAATAAAATCGACACTGCGATGTCAAACAAACGCCTACCTAATACTTGCTTTTCTAAGCATATAATAATCTAACTTTTTTCTTTGTTTATCTACGAGATACAATATTCAATATAACTTTTTCTTTTGGAACTACCACTTATGTATTCATTTCCTACTATTTCTCCATCAACAAGAATGTTTTATTTGAAATCCCACAATTTTATGACTTTACATTAGGGGTGTCAAACGTGTTGGGTTGTTAAACGGTTACGTTAAACGGTGATCGTGAAAAACATGTAAAACTTAACACGACCGCTTATTAAACGCGTTAAACGGGTTGACCCATTTATCAATTCAACCCGCTTAGGTCTCACCCAAACCCGCTTAATCAATGGGTTAATCGTGGCTCGCTAATCGTGTCGCTGAATTTTGACAAGCCTAGTCTCGACCATTGGTAAAACTAAAGAGGGAACAAGCAGTTAAACTGCAAACGGGTTATAAGCGGTTAGCATGTCTCAATTCGAACACGACCCGCTTATTAAACGGTTAAACGCTGGACCCTGGGCGTATCACCCGAACCCGTTTAGGTCTCACCCAAACCCGTTTAATCAACGGTTAATCGTGTCGGTTAATCGTGTCGTGTTGAATTTTGACATGCCTACTTTACATTCTATCAAGTGGATTATGGAGTGATATTTTTTTCTTTAGAATATTTGATGATTATTTCTACATATTCACTAAAAGCATCATTTTTTTTTCAATGAAAACGGAAATTTCATTGATTCAAAACGGTAATATCTTTACTTTTGAACACATAAATCAAACTGTTAAAAATATTAGAGGATGACATAACATCCAAGTTAATAGTAAAAAGAAACAGCTTAAAACCTACATAATAGATAATCATAATATTCCTAGAATACCTAAGATTTCAAGTCTGATGAAGCTAGCATACTTATGAATAGGGATTTTTTATGATTCTTTTGTCTCATCGAAGCAGTGCTGTTATCTAAATCGCTAACACAAAAACCAACAAACAAACTAATGAACAACCATACCAAACAAGCTCACGACAAAAACATAAGAAAACAAAGAAAATCAAATGAATAGGTGGGAAGAAACCACTTTATTGAGGGAGCGAAAGGTCGCCTTGAATGGATTTAAACAATGGGAAATGTGATTTGTGCCAAAAAAGGCCAAAAAACCAATTTAAGATGATGACGATTTCATAAATGTATATGTGAATCTTTCTCAAGCAAGCCATATATTACCCTTAAAAAAGGTTATATTGTATCTCTACCTCAAATCATTATAACTAAGGATGCAATGAACACTAGAAACTCAATATCATACCTAATCTCATGAATATCTTTATCTCATGACAATTAAAATGGACATTTCATTCATATTCAGCGCTCAATCATCACTTCTCGGTCTCAAAATGAACCACAAATTATGCGAATATTGGTCAAATACCCACAATCATTAAACATTAAATGAAATACTCAACACATAAGTGAAAACAAAGCATTAATCAATACAAATTAGGGCAATTCATACATTCAAATCATAGCCATATCTAAGCCTTAAGAAAACTAAATCAGCTCATAATGGAAAGAATTACAACCATAGAAAATGAGGAAAAAAACCAAGAAAATAGGAGAAGAAATAAACTAAATGTAGATTGAAGCCCCTTCTTCCTTCTTCAATCCAAGACCAAAGTTGTGTTTTTCCCCCAAAAGAGCTTTGCCCTTGGGTGTTTCCACCAAAAGGAGTTGTTCTCCCCTAGAAAGCTTAATTCTAAAGCCTTAGAATGATCGTTTTATGGTCCTCCTCGAGTTTGGGTCAAAATGGGCAAAAAAAACCAACAAATCTATGTGTTGAGCCCCGACATCCATGATGCAACGTGGTAAATCTCATGCCACAACGTGAACACTATTCATATCATGCTCTGTTTTTCCTCCTTTGCTTCCTGATGTCATATTTTGCTCATTTGGACTTCAAATTGAGTGATCTTGGGTTTTATGGAAAGCTCTTAAAGTCTAGATTATAGATATGGTCAGGGATAACACTTTAAAGGTGATGTTAAAGATTGAATCAACAAAGTGTGTCAACTGGTAAGTTTTCGAGCACTTTTCCCTTCTTCCTTCTTCTAAAAGTCATAATTGGATAATTTGAAGTCCAAATTAAGTGAATAAGGGCTTTTCGGAAAGCTTATAAAGTTTATAAATCATTCATAGGAAAATATGAGCCATTTTTTTTATCATCTTATATCTAAAAAGATTGAAATATAGAAGCACGCTATATGCTATAAAGGAATTTGCTAATTTTTGACTTTTGCTTTCATTTTCGCTCCGCTCCACCAAATGGTTAACCTATTCACAAAAATGAACATTTAAAGCATTAGAACACTTGTTTATATAAAAAAAAATTATAAAATAACACACAAAACATGGAGATAAAATGAGTATAAAATATAATCATCAAACACATATTTAAATATGTCTGATTTTGATTGAATAGTATTTTTATTTAACCATTTAAGTAAATAGATGAAAATGTCAATGTTTCTGTTTTTAAAAAATTTTGCTCCTTTATTTAAATATTTAATAAGAAAATGTAAATATCCATGATTTTAGTCTTTTTTCAATTTCTTTCTAAGATTATAAAATTTAAAGGAGAGTTTGGATTTGTGTCAAAATTAAACGGTTGAACCAACTAAACTAAGATTCAAAAAAAAAATGGCTATAAAATAATAATGACAGTTATAATGCAAAATAATAATGCATATTACATGAATTTATCATTTTCATTAATACCAAGTAATGAAATGCTTTAAATATAACATTCTCATTTTCTTTATAAATCATCTCAATCTTTTTCATTATGACCATAGGTTTTTTTACAAGATATTTCTTCGTCAAATACAATAATTCAATGCAACATTTTCTTCCAAAACCGTCGTGTGGTAAATTCTTTTCTAAAGATAATCTAAAGAAACATTTAATTTCCTTGAGTCGACATTCTTTTCATATTTCTCCATCAAATACAATAATTCAATGTGACATTTTCTTCAAAACTCTCACTTGATGCGATCTTTCTTTGTTTTGCAACAATTTTTTGGGTTTGTGATGTAACTCGGCTACGAAGAATAAAAGAAAACGAATAAAGGAAACGGAACGAAATTCTGAATTTTTCAATATTAATCAAGTCTACTAAAAACAATAACATAAGGTGCTATTTATAAGCACAAACAAAATCCGAACGGATAATCCTAAAAATCATAACGGATAAATCCAAAATCCCACAGATAAATCCAAAAAATACTAATAGATAAATCCAAAATACTAATGGATAAATCCAAAATAAAATAAAATAAATAATTAATAAGAATAAAATTCATCATCGGGACGTGAAGCCTATCTCGCTTAGGCCTAGATATGGGCCTACTCCATGCCCCATCATTCCTCCGGGTTGAAAAGAACTTGACTCCGAAGAGTGAAAAGAAAGTTAGCAATCCAACAATGAAGAATCCAATGACGAAGATCATCTTCCGTAGCAGATCGAATCAGGACGACCATGCCATTTGACAAGAAAACGACGAAACCCACCATCTCTAGAACTCACGAACTCATCATCAAGGATAGTATCCACCATCTCCTTAGAAAATTGTAACGAAGGCATAGTGGGTGCACCTTTGCTAGCTTCACCTGCAGACATACTAAAAGGCAAAGTAGAAGGCTCAAAAGTGCCTTGGTAAGGTAGCAAGTCCTCTACATTGAAAACATGGCTAATATCCATGTCATTAGGCAAATCAAGAAGATATGCATTAGATCCCAGTTTACGAATGATAGAATAAGGGCCCATGACTCTTGCATAAAGTTTTTTTGAAAACGTTTTTGGAATTTTTTCAGGACGAATGCAAACCATGACATAATCACTAACATTAAATTCCTTTAGGATCTACGATACACGCCAGCCACTTATACCCTCATTACTTAGAGAAATTCTTCGCTAATCTCATGATGTAAGTCATGGATGTATTTTTCAAAGTTTTCTGTAGGTTCAGACACACGCATGTGAGGTGGTAAAGGAACAAGATCAATAGGTGTGCGGGGTGAGTAGCCATTAACAATTTGGAAAGGACTTTTACCAGTTGAACGGTTAACAGAATTGTTATAGGCAAACTCAGCTGTTGACAAAATTAAATCCCAAACACCTTGTTTTACCCCAACCAAACACCTGCCCAGACCACGACAACAAATCCAACCTTCGCTTGCCTGATCACCGAGGATGAAAAGCGCATGAAAATTTTAGAGTAGTGCCAAAACAGCTTTCCAAAGGGTTTTCCAAAAATAAATTTAACAAATCTCACACATCCCTATCGATACAATGGTGGAAGGCAAACCGTGCAATTTAACAACTTCTCTAAAAAACAATTTAGCAACATGTGAAGCATCATTGGTTTTGTTACATGGAATAAAATGTGCCATCTTAGAAAATCTGTCAACAACAACCAAAATAGAATCATGTCCCCAGCGCCCTAGGCAATCCAAGAACAAAAAGTCCATACTAACATCTTCCAAGGTTCATGAGGGGATGTGTAAAGGAGTATATAAGCCAGTGTTTTGTTTCTTAGCCTTAGCTATCTGACATGTTCTACATTGTGCAACTATCCTAGCAACATCCCTTTTCAAGGAAGGCCAATAAAACCTATCTTCAACCAATGCAATAGTTTTATCCCTCCCAAAATGTCCAGCTAAACCACCTGCATGCATCTCCCAAATTAATAAATCCCTAAATGATGTCCGAGGTACGCACAAGTTAGTCACTTTAAACAAATACCCATTTTCAAATGTAAGGAAGTCCAGACACTCTTGACTCGCTACCATTACTAACCTCATTATAAATAATACCAAAGTCGTGATTACGCATTACTCATTTTTCAATCTATCAAACCCAATGACATGAGCACTACGATGAAGGTAATAGTTAATTGACTAAGTGTATCGCAGCTTTGTTTTCAATACCGTAATGATGATTAATCATGTTGAATATTCATTCAGTAATTCAACCCACTTGAAGATGTCGAAAGCATTCAATTTCTTTGTGAGTTTAAATATCTTAAAACTTGATGGTAAGAAAACAACACAAATTCAGTCGGCAACAAATAAAATCTCCAAACGCAGACTCTGCACTATAACGATAAAACTCTTTATCATATGTAGAATATCTTCTTTTAGCATCATTGAGTTTTTCTACTAAAGAAAGCTATGTGGTGACCTCGACCAAGACACCCACCAATACCTACACCCGATGCATCACAAGCAATCCTCAAAAACTTTAGTAAAATAAGGATATCTCTGTAACCGGTGCCTCGCCTATTCGACCTTGATTTCTTAAATGCCTTACTAGCATTAGACCATTGAAACTCCTTATTTTTTAAACATTCAAAGGATAGAGCCATAATAGTGCTAAATCCTTATAAATCTCCTATAAAAAAGAAGCTAAACCATGAAAAACTACGAGTCTCGTTGATAGATTGTGGTTCAAAGCACTCCCTAATAACTCTAACCTTTCTGGATCACTAAATGCTGTTCGTGACACAATAAAAGCCTAAGAAACCAAAAGAACCGATACTAAATCGATGTAGCTCGCCACGAAGAATAAAAACTATCAAAGGGAACTGAATCGAAATTTTGAATTCTTTCAATATTAATCAAGTCTACTAAAACAATAACATAGCGCGCTATTTATGTTCGACAAACAAAATCCTAATGGATAATCCCAAAATCATAACCGACAAATTCAAAATCCTAATGGGAGCAAATCCAAAAATACTAATAGATAACCAAAATACTTCATCGGATAAATCCAAAATAAAATTAAATAAATAATTAATAAGAATAAAATTCATCATCGGACTTGGCTTCCTATCTCGCGAAAGCCAGATACGCTCACTTACGCCCCATCATTTGTCACTTTAATGCGGATATTTCTTTTGCTTTTCGATAAAGATAATTACGCGACGTCATTTTTTTTACTTAACGTCAATAAATTTTTTTCGAGCTTTCTTAATGTCAATAGTATTTAATAGTATTAAGTATATGTTGTTTTTTTTTTAACATTATATAATGAATAAGGATGGCAACGAACGCGATTATTCGCTCCCGCCTCATTCGCCTAACGCTACGAGTTTGGTTTGAATCAGAATCGTTTTTAACGAAATAGCTTTATTTTCTTAAACCGAGACGGCCAAGGGTCTGTATTGTAATCCTCGCCCCTCGCCTCGATAATATTTTTAAAATATTATTTTATTATTTTATTTTATACTTTAATAAAAAATAATAATAATTAGAATTTCCTAAAAAAATGTTTTTTAATAAATAATTTATAAAAATTCATAATTTTTTATTTTTTATGAATATATTACTTTCATATAATAATAAAAAATCAATGTAAATCCAAGGGTGTTTGGGAATTTTCAACTCCTCATTCGCCCCACCTCCCCCATTTAATTTTTTAAATAAGATAAGCCAGACCAAAATAAACGAGCCGGTCGGGATTGCGCCCATCCCAAACCCTCTCACATTCACAGCGAACGTCACGCCTCTTCTCCCTGTCAACGATAAAAGCTTTTTTTTTTTTTTTTTTTTTTTTTTTTTTTTTTATGTAAAAATCGACTTTTCCGAATAAAAGCCAGTTTTCACTTTTCTATTCATAACTTTTAAAAAAAATTTTAAGAATAAAGCTATTTAAAATTTAAAACAAATGAACTTAATAATTTAAAGTTAAATAACTTTCAAAGATTAGTTCAAAAACAAACAACCCCTAAGCTAATGCAACAATTTTTTCCAAACCTTGTCACTGATGTCTTTTCTTGTTTTTACAAGATAGACTAAGGGGCATTTGTTTTTTTTGGTTTTTCTAAACCAATTTGCTCTTGTGAATTTCTGATTGTTTGTTTTCTTATTTTGGCATGGCTTGTTTCTGAATTTTTTAATTTGTCTTCTGATCATAAAAAAGACATATTTTAAAAGAAAAATATTATATTTTAAAATCTTTCTCTTAAAACATTTTAAAATCTTCCAAAAATATTATAAAATCTTAAACTTCACACAGAATATTTTAAAAGAACAATGAAGATATTTTAAAAAATAATAATTTGACTGTCATCAACCTATTTTTTTAATTATAAATTTTTAAACATTCTATTTTTATTATATAAAAATAGATAAACATAATAATAATTTTTTAACAATGATAATAATAAATTTTTACTATAATAATTTTATTTTTCTTTTATTTTATTTTCTTATTAACATGTTAAGATGTAATATATATATATATATATTTTTTTTTTTTTTCATTTTATTATAAGAATAAAGTTAAACAAATTGTTTTCTTGATTAATTAGGATGTTAATTTTAATCATATAAAAACAAACAACTTAATACTTAATAGAAATACAATATTAAAAAAATAAACAAATTCATACTTAATACTATCGTAGTTCTTATTCAACGCGTTCAGTTAAATAAAAGTTCTATTCGGCATAAACGCCTCCTAAGTCAATGCAGCAATTATCATAAATTATTTACTCGACAAAAGAGTCGTAGAAACTTATTTATTTTTTAAATGTTAATAAATTGTTAACGTTTTTTAATTTTTAAAATCAAGAAATTGTTACAACAAATCATACATAAAATTGATGTACTACAAATAATCATCGGAACCATTCCATCAAGACCGCCCACTTGCTAGAATGTTTTATTTCAAGTAGGTCCAATTAATCTTGACAGATTTTATTTATTTATTTTTTTTTTTTATTTCAATTGTGGCCCTCGTCAAATTCAACAATTTAATGCAACATGTTCTAGAAATTGATCATTGGATAGATCGTTTCATATTTCTCTATCAAATACAATAATTTGGGCCAAAATATTTTGTTCAAAACCCTAGTACTGGATGAATTTTCTGATTAATAAGAATAAAGTTAAGATGTTAAATCGTATCAAGCAACATTTTACCATGTTAATAAAGTTAAATAAATCGCTTCTCGACACTAAGATATTAATTTTAAGCATATAAAAAAACAAATAATTTAGTACTTAATACAAATGCAATATTAAAAACAAACAAGCTTCATATTTAATACTATTGTTTTATTTAATATTCATTAAATAAGCTTTTATTCAATAATATTAAGATTAAAATAAATACCCTCTAAATCAATGCAACAATTATCATAAATTATTTACTCGACAAAAAAGTGATAGAAACTTATTTATTTTTTAAAGGTTAATAAATTGTTAACGTTTTTTAATTTTTAAAATCCAAAATTTGTTACAATGAATCATGCATAGAATTGATGTTCTACAAAAGAATCATTGCAACTATTTCACTAAGATGCACCACTTGATACTGTTTTATTTCAAGTAGGTGGTCCAATTAACTTGACAGATTTTTTAGGTGGTGCAATTAACTTGACAGATTTTTTTTTTTTAATTTTATTTCAATTGGTTGTCCTCCTCAAATACAACAATTTAATGCAGCATTTAATTTGAAATCGACCATTGATAGAGTCGTTTCATATTTCTATCAAATACAATAATTTAATAAAATATTTTATCTAAACCCTAAGATATGCGATCCCGCATTTCGCTATTACGCGGCTTCCCACTAAAAGCGCGAGACTCGCTTTTTATTTAAACCATTTTTAAAAATCTGCTGAAATGGCCACTTATTTTTTGCTTTATTTTAAAATGAAACAAAATAAGAAAGAACCTAAATGCGACCCGAGCAAGAAAATACAGTGCTCCTGAACCGAGCCAGGCCCGGTCGTTACTTATCTTAAGGTACGATGGGCGTAGGGCACTCCTCTAAGCCCCAGCGGTCTCTACTTAAACAAACTAAAAGAAAATACGCTAATTAATCAACTAATGAATAATCAAGATAAAGAATAATAATACAAAAGTTACAAGACATATATAAATAAATAATCAAGAAGTCGACGGTAAAAATGCGACTGGACGGCATGTTAGAAGCGCCACCAATCGTAAACAACGTTAATGTTAATAACAAAATACAAACTATTCATTCAATTAAGTTTGTTATAAATCATATGTCAAATTATTTATTAAATGGAAATGCTCTGCCCACCTAAGCCCATTTATATGTTACACAAATTAATCTCCCAATATTCCATTTTATTGAATTATAGAATTAACCGCAAGGCTTAAGAGTATTTTGAAAACCGGCTCAAGTCAAGCTGTGCTGGCTCAGCCAAATTAAAATCGAGATTTTTCGGGGACTTGTAATTTAGAAATATGAATTTTCAAAATTCTAAGACAAGACAACTGAATTAAATCGAGATTTCCAAATTTGAACGACGTCGACCAAATTATGAATTTTGTAAATTAAATCGAAATTGGAAATTATGAACTTGAATTTTGAAATTATAACACTTGATTTTTGAAATTAGGAATTTGCAATTTGAAATTGAGACATTGAAAAATTGAAATTTGAAATTTGAGGACTTGAATTTTGGAAATTGAAAATTCGAATTTTGAAAAATGAGAACTTGAAATTGACACTCTAAAATTGAGAAATGAAAATTCAGAAAAAAAAATTGGGGATTTTATTAATTTAAGGGTGGGTGATAGTCCATATTTTAAGGAAAAATAAATTGAATTAAAAAAAACAAAAAAAAGCAACAACAACTAATTTAATTAAATATGTGACACCCCATTTCCCGGGGTGTCCGTTGACTGTTCACAACCTCGCGTGAACGAGATGCTGCTTCTGCAAGGGACGAGACATACACCTGAAAGTAATATAACCACATGGCTCATATATCCATACTCATAAAACAAAATAATGAACTATTTTCTCATAGTTATCATGCTTGTTTTACAAAAAGCTTTATACATATTTACACAATATTTACTTAAAGCCACATTTCGGCTTTCTTCTCAAAAACTCCCTCCCACTCGAGCGCCCGCCTCCGGATAGTCTCCGGGTGACCGAAAGGGGGTCCCACGATCGGGTGAGCAAAGCCCAAGGGAGGTTCTCCTACAAGGGTTACTCCCACCTAAAATGCATATGCATGGTATACATAAACAAACAATCACATTTCATACAATTATTTTCTATGCTGGAATGCCTACACTTATGCATGAGATGGCACCCTCATGCTCACCACCTGAAGTCCCAACCGACTCCTCACACTGGACTCCGCCAAACGCTAAATAAAACTACCACACACTCGACTAAACCATTGAAAACCCTCCAATTTATTTATCAAAACTGATTCATCTTCTTTTCCTTTATTTCAGGCTACGGAATTTCCGGTTTACACCGTAGACGCCGCACGCCTTTTCAACATTTTCACGAACTACATCGCCTGGATTCATGCCTCAACCATGAATAATATGTGGACTTTCACCCCTGTGATTCACCCCAACTCGCTCCGCCCAAAACATGTAATTTATCATTTGATCATTTACACCTGCGGAATTCTTTTCACCTCGACTTTGTCCCATTTTTCCCGGAAGTTCACGACCCACTCAATTAACACCGATGAATAAACCCACCGCACCCACACCCGACCCGACGCGATAGACTGCATGTGAAATGCATGATACCAATGCATTTTTCTCATGTTACATGCATGAATGAGCACTACATGAAACATTTACACACCATGGATAATTATAATTTATACATATAATTTGTCTCCATGCAAAACATATCAATACATCAATATCACATTTTCACACTTAGCATGTTATTCAAGCAAGCAATAACACACAATTAGGTCACAAACTTGGGATTCACTCAACAGGCAATTCACTACTCTAGAAGTTAAAAACACAACCACTTTGGCCCAACTCATCATCACATCAAACAATCACGATACTCTGTAAACTTTCAATTTCTAATTAAAACCCTAACTACTACTCTGAACTCTGGCCGCGAATCCATACCCTTTAATTCCAAAGCTTAGAACTAATTTACATGGCCTCTCATGGCCTCCCATAAGCAACCCCTACCATTATAAAGCCTCTAGGCTAAAAATAAACCAAGTAGGAAAATATCCTACCTCTTGGAGTTTGAAGAAACTTCCAAAAACCGGAGTCTATGCGTTGTCCTCTCCGTGTAGAACAACTTCCCTTCTTGTCTCGGGCCGAACCCCAACTACCGGACCCTCCTACAAACCCGGGAGAGAAGGAAGACTCTCTCACTAAAAATTTCAGAACAAAACCTAATGTGACTTCTTTTCTTTCTTCTTCCCCACGCTTGCCTTCTTTTCCTCTTTCTCTTCTCATATTTTCTCTTCATTTTCTCCCTCTATTTCTTCCATCTTCTTTCTCCCTTTGGTCCTTTTCTCACCCTTTTGGAGAAATCCTCATCCGGTCAAATGGGAGGAAATTTCCTCATCTCCTTCCTCAAACCAAATTAGTGGCCCTCCTTTTTCCATCATTTCTCCTTTATTCCATAATTCCCCTTTATGACATCATGCTCTCAAGTGGTTTAATATGAGCCATGGGATCCCTTTTCCCACACACTACCATGAGTACCATCACTTTTGATGTTGTCACACACTTCGCTGGTGCCAAGTGGCATCCCCTTATCTTACAGCAGTCATCCGACACCCCACGCTCGAAAACGCTGAAATCCCACCACCCTAATCCAACGAAATTCGACACAGAAATTTAAATTTCACTTGAGACGAGTTCAACTGAGAGTTCAAGCCATTATCCGAGATCTAGAAAAATTCCGGATTTTCAACCGAATTTTCTATTTTACCCTTTATCCAAAATCTTGGATTTTCTGGGGTCTCACAAAATAAACAAAAAGCAACAATATAATTACAAGGAAAATAAAATAATAAGACTATAAATTAAATGACTAATAAAATATATATACAAGACAAATAAAATAAAAAAAAAAACTATATAAAAGAAGAATAAAAGAAAGTTAGAAAAAAAAAATACCTGGTAAACGGGTAGTTCCCCAGACCGAACCGCCTCTCAAGCTGAAATTGCCTCCAAAGTCGTGGGATCGTCTCCAAAATGTACCCCCGAGCCAAGATTTCCCTCCAAGCGCACTCAAACTTTTAAACTTTTCGAGAATTACTCAGATTCCCACTCAACGCTGTAAGACCCATAGCCTCCTTAAAAATAAATTCTAATGAATCCATCACGTTTCTAAATTATATGTAATTCACCGCCTTAATTTATTCCCCAAAAAAAAATTTAATCAGCTACTATTGCGCTCCAACCTTTTGGGCAAGCAGTTCTACGCTTCCTTTTTCCTTCCCCTCCTCCAAAATCAAGGGTGAGAGACCCCTTTATGCGAAAAGCCGGCGCCACTTTCAGAAGCCAACGCGACGCTCTCACAAATAAAAAATCCTAAAGCCTCAAAATTCCAAAGCCTACGTGATACTTGATGATTTTTTTTTTTTTTTTATAACTAATCACTAATTATAACATACTTTATTTTTATCGATTCGAACTTTACCGATTTCATGATGAAATGTTTGAAACTAACTGAGATACAAGTCCTTGGCCGATAAATTCTTTATTTATTTCTCCATAAGACAATAATTCAAAGAATATTTTAAAAATAGGATCTAACCACCCGATCCAAACATTCAATATTCGACCAACCACTTTTCAAATCCGATTCATCCAATGAACCATTTTTTAATCAAATTGAACTATGTAAACCAAACGGTTTAAAGATCATGTGTCTTTCTTCACATGACAAAAGGGCCCACATTCAAATTTTGTCATCACGTTTCAGTCTAATGACATGCTGTAGTGATTGGACAAGGTTTTTAAAGCCTTTAATGTTATTGTATTATTCCTTAGATGTGGGACACGTCCCAAACATTCCCAAGAAGATGTAGTCCACCACTTCCTAAACGTAATAAAGAATAATAATAATAATAATAATTATTATTATTATATGTGACAAAGTATAATTGCTACTAACGACAACCTACTTTTCAAGTAAAGAACAATACCATATTATAATAATATCATATACCTTAACAGACTAAATAATAATAATAATAATTAGAGATACATTTAAAATTTGAGTCTAACCCAATTTAAGTCTTTGCATTCCGGATTCCTGACCTGCCCCAGTAGATGAGTTTGGGATCCTAAATCTTAAGATTTCCTTTCTCTGCACCTATACTTCAAGATCGAACCACCTACTTAATACCTATAACCACAAAAAAAAACAAGAAATTATTTCGCAACTTAGGGGTTCCTGGATCTCCAATCCTGAAAACTACATCCAGTTCACCATCAGAAAATCGAAAGGAAAGATCAACCAAAAAATTCAAGAGAAAGAGGTGAGAAACCCCCTTGAGAATCTGAATGGTTTCTAACCCTAGCCGTAGTATTTCAGCTCATGGAATCCCAAAGCTTCACTTTACGGAGAGAACCGAAAAAATCATTGATCTCCCTTCAAATCTCCATGAAAATTGTTCACCATGCTTGCTGAAACACCTTTAATGTCGATCTACCTCAAAAACCGTCAGGATCACATTCTCTCTCTAAGAAGTTAGAGAGTGAGAGTCGTTCAAGAGAGAGCCGTTCATGGGGGTGGCAGCCTTTGGGTTTGATATGGTCATTGTAGGGAAAAACCATATTGAAACATAAAAGTCATTTTGGTGGTTTGATTTAGTCAAACTCACAAATACATGTTAGTGAATATTGTATTGGATCGATCCACTATGAGAATACTTCATGACTTGCATGTCATAAGTAGTTCTCCTCCTAGTATTGTCTTCTTTTTGTTCTTAGACCTAATATCACCATATGACCTAACATGAGGAGTTCCATATTTTTAACATGGTAAAAAATCATCTTTAATAGGGTGGTAATATAAATTGTAGTTGGATATAGAATGAATTATGTAGAGGGATATGAGTTGATGAGAAGGGATTTGTCCCTCTTTTTAGAAAGATATCCATGGGATCCTCGACAAATGGGATTGGAAAATGCATGCAAGTGCTTAGGTGAATTAATAAGAGTTATTACTGTCATTTGTTTTGTCCATTTTTTTAGAGGTCAAGAAGTTGTATGATTGAACTTTATAAGGATGACTTAATCCATACCTTATGTTCAATCAAGATATCGCAAGGACAAAAATGATCATGAAGTTCACTACATTGGCTGATGTTTGGATTATGGATATTTCAGTAATTTGGATGGTCATAATGTCTTACTAAAAGCTACTTATGATTTGCAAGCTTGAAATAGGTTTTTGAGTATACTACCAACATTATGTGGGCCTATGTTTGTCTGTGAACATATAGACTAAACCCTTCAAATTTTATTCTTCCACTGGAGCCTTACAATTCCCTTACAAAGGGTACCAAAATCGAGCTAGCTGTTTAAAAATTAGGAAATGTCCATGTTCTTGAAATTATGAAATGAGTTTAGTTTAAGACACTGCAAGTGCACAAGTCATACAAGTAGTAAAAATTAGATGTAAGTCCAGATATCATTCCCTCAGAGATTGACTAGAATTTAGAAATCAACTACACTAACTACTCAAGATCCACACTATTTGCACCTCCTTGTAATCTGCTTTTGAAAACTGTGAGTCAAAGACAAAGATCATCCTATATTATATTTCTCCAATTAAAATAAAATTTAAAATAAAACAAATAAAATAAACTGACTCCAATGCCTGCTAGAAATGAACACTGACAAGGAACTGTTGTGAAATTGCCAATTTCTACATCATAATCTTTCAAGACTCTCTCCTGATTCTAGATCTGGATTTGTCAAAGATGCCTAATAAAGCAGCTTGGATTTCTCCATTAATTCACTAGTTAGAGGTCCCTGCTTCTTTCAAAGACATAGATCTAATCAGTTACTTGTATTCAGAACACTCTTTATAAGATCTGGGTATTTTTCTTTTTCAATACTTCATACCCATTTCTTAAGACTGCAGATTTCTTGCTTCCCAAGACAGGGTCATTGCAAAACCTCTACAAAATGGTTGATGACTCTTCCTTTAGATCTGATGAATTTTTTCCTTTCCTCGGATTAGATCTCAAATCTAACACAGATCAAGATCTTTCCATCGATTGAGGTGAAATATCTGATTATTTAAACGATAAATAATCCCTTCAACTTCAACTATATGAATTTTGAATTTATCGAAGTGAACTCTCATAGCTCTTTAGTTCTTCAATGCACCCAATATACCCACAAATTAGTTCCAAACTCAGAATCTCTATCTCCGTTTCACTCAGAGGGCCTCTTGGAAATCAAAGCAGATACTCTTAAAAGGGTATTCACTACTAAGATAAACAATTCAATTCAACAACATCAACCAACAAAAACAAAACCCGTAAAATTTCACTTATGTAGAAAAAGAGACTATAACTAATAATAGATCCATTCCAATGGAAGTTGCACTTCTCAAATACTAATTACAATCAACAATAGAGTATTGATCAAGCATTATCTACCAGAATCAGATAAGCTCTAAAAGAAATGCATTCCCGTAAATTGTTTAGACTCATTAATTCCATGCGTAATCGAAAGAGATTTAACTATTTGATCCGCCTTCACAATTTAAAACAAATTGCTAATTCGCATCCGTAAACAAAAATCAAAACGACTTAACTAATCTATTTTAAAATATACAAGGGTCTTCTTCAATCCCCAAGGATCCGGGTCTCCGAAGAGCCGCTTCTCCTAACGCAAGAATCCAAGCATTATCGAGCATTTCCGTAAAATCGGGCTTGATTCCAAGGCTTCAAGTGAATTTCCTAAATTAAATGGCCCACCAACGTTTAGGTCGCGACCTAAAGGAGTTTGTCGCACTAAGCTGCGTTGATGAGCCAGCTGTTTGTCAGACCATAGTTGTGAAAGGTGCGCTCTAAGGCGCGCCAGCGCAGCACGTGCTAAGCGCCAGCCCATGGCGCCCGCCGAGCTGGGTGAGGGGCCCCTTCACGCAGCGCACGGAAAATGGAGGCGCGCGCCCTCAGGCGAGAAGCCTCCACAAGCGCGCCTTCGTGTGCAAGTCGCCTTCCCGTATCCTCTCTTCTTCCTCTTCTCTTCTTCACTTCTTCCGCCTCATTTTTCCGCTTTTTTCCATCGGCGCTGAAATTGCGTGAACGAAAGTTCTGCTTGCAAGAATTGCATTGAAAACGACGCCGCTTGGTCTCTCGGTGATACAAACTACGCTTTGGTCTTTTTTATTTTTATTTTAAACCTATACAAAACGACGTCGTTTTGGATTTAAGTCACTTATCCAAAACGACGCCGCTTTGGATAAAGGATTTAAAATAGCCAAAACAACGCCGCTTTAAATCATTACGCCCAAAACGATGTCGCTTTTGGATTGCTCTAAAATATCGTTGCATCTAAAACGATCGTCAGTTGCTTTGTACCGTAAAGGGCCAAACAACTTCGCTTTAGCCGCTAACCCTAAAACTTGACATTTATACCTCCAGAACCCAAAAACTCCCCATTTTTTTTTTGCTCCGTACTCTATTTTGCTCGCTCAAGCCAACAAAGAAGATACATTGCCAAACACACATACAAGAGTAGAATCCAAATAAACTAAATTAGCCAAGAAAATTGTAAGAAAATTTTGGAAAAAGGAAAAATCTCTCACTTCCATTGGTATTTGCTTCCTTTCTCTACTTTTAAATTTTTTTCTTCACTTTATTGATGATATTGGTTCATGATTAAGCTTATGTAAATGAGTAATGATTCTCATGATTCATGACTCATTTATTTTACTTTAGTAGTAAAATGACATGAGTCATATGACTCATTTGATTTTTTTTTTAAATATTTTATAATATATGTCTCAATTTGTATTTTTCAATTATTATTGTGTTGTGCTGATTTGTTTCAAAGGAAGAAGGAAGAATGAATTCTAATGACAATGAAAATGAGACTCGTTGACTTACAACAACTTGTGGAAGTGGTTAAAACCCGGATGAAATACGCCTGGTTACCTAATGAACGAGATTTGAATACAATTATTTGTATCTTTTGTGATAAAGTAACCAAGGGAGGCATCTATAGACACAAACAACATCTTGTTGATGGACATAGAAAAGCTAAAAATGTACGAAATGCCCTTGCTCATGTTAGACAAGAGATGGAAGATTGAGAATGGGAAAAAGAATCAAAAGGAGCAATTGAAAATGGGAAATGAAGATTTGTATAAAGATTTTGAAGACATTGATGAAGAAGTTGAAAGTAGAAGAGTTGCTTATAATATTACACGTGGAGGAAGTAATAGAGGTAGAGGTAGTGTGAAAAGATCTAGAGAGAAAGGGCCGATGGATACTCTCACCCCCACGCGGAAGGTAGGTTCAAAATAGAGTGAAATGACCAAACTACTATGAATGACGCCTACAAGAAGGGAAGGCAAGGGAAAGAGCTTGCTCTCTCTTATTTCAAGGTGGATGTAATGACGCCGCTATTCCATTTAATGTGGTCACGTATTCAAGTTTCCAACCCATGATTGGAGGCTATTGGTCAATACGGTGTGGGGATGAAGGGACCAAGTATTTTTATGAGGTAAGGGTTACTCACCTTAAGAAAGAGTCGAGCTTACAAGATCATTCCATGAAGGATCAAGTGAAATGGAATGGAAAAAGAATGGATGCTCCATTATGTCTGATGGATGGACCGGATAGGAAAGGAAGAACTGTAAACTTTTTAGGTGAATTGTTCTAAGGGAACCATGTTCATGGAATCCATTAACGCTTCAATGATTAAGACTTTGAGAGAAGATGTTTGAACTGGGCCGGACAAGTGGGCGACCAAGTTACGTTAAAAATGTAGTTTAAGTTATCGCGTATAGTCACTCAAGCTATAAGATGGTAGGTACAAATACTACTCCTAGGACTTGAATAAGTAAAATTTTATTGATTTTAATATATGAATGATGTTTTAATTCTATTATATAACATGATGTGGTGGAGGATGTTGCAAAAAGCGCCTAATTTGTATTGACAATTATGTGCCGCATATTGTATCGACTTGATATCAAATATTACTGGAAAGCTACCAAACATCAAGAGGACTTTGGAGAGAGCCATATCAATAAATGACTACATTTATAACCGCTCAGGTTGCTTAACATGACGAGGCATTTTATCGACAAAGGAACCGCTTTAGGCCCGTTTAAGACACGATTTGCCACGCTTTACTCACATTGTCTCGCTTATATGAGCAAAAATAATTGAGGAAGATGTTCACAAGTGCGTAATTTATCTAAAGTGGATGGGCAAAGGAGCGGTGGCGTGGGAAGAATGTGAGCCAAGATCGGTCAGTAATGCCTTCTTTTGGAATACTATCATATTTTGTTTAAAGATTTCAAGTCCTCTTGTTCGCGTTTCGCTCGTTGATTGTGAAAAAACTCCATGGGATACATATATAAAGCCATTAATAGAGCTAAGGAAACTATTGTGAAAAGTTTTCTTGGTAATGAAGAGAAGTACAAGGAGATATTCGAAATCATTGATAGGAGGTGGGAGATTCAGCTTCATCAACCTTTACACGCAGCTGGGTACTTCTTGAACCTAGAAGTCTTCTTTGATAAACCAGAGTTAGAACATGATGAAGCCATTATGAGACAATTATATAAATGCATTGAAAGAACGATAAAGGATGTTGATACACGAGAGAAAGCTGTGGATGAATTGAGTATATATATAGTTTAAGGAGTATTTGAATGGACTCATTTGTCAGAAAATAAGACCAAAGCACCTGTTAGTTACTTAATTTTTTTTTTAATCTAATTTATTATATTATATTTTAGATACTAGAAAATAGGTGAATTGTTTCAGATTTCATCACTAAATCATTTTATATCTATTATCTATATTACACTCGAATGGTGGATCATTGAGTTTCACCAACTTAGTGCTTTCTGAGTTCCTTAGCTTCAACATGAGCGTATCAAAGTTGTGAAAGGAATTGGAGTATCTTTGAAAACGTAAGTACATTATGTGCTTAAAAACATTAAAAATATTTTAATTTTTTAAAAAATGAGTAATAGCATTTATGTGCTTATAAATTTCAGCATCCATACCAAGAGTGAGAAATAGACGTAGCACCAACGCTTGAATGATTTGGTACATCAAGTATAATCGAGCCTTGAAGAAAAGATACAATGAACGTGGATACCATTGACCCAATAATCTTGAAAGATATTGATGAGAGCAAATGAGTGGTTGATAGGAAGAACTGGATTTATGAAGATTCTCATGATCATGTAGACGCACAAGATGATTTAGGTGTTGATGATGATGACTGACATGGGGTGATGTTGTTAGAGTAAGTGAAGCTGAGGAGTTTGATTTGATACTAGAGTTTTTATAAGCTCGGCGTTGCCATCATCATGTGAATGACACGCTCAAGCTCTAGATTCATGCCTTCTTTCTCATTGATAGATGAAGATGAAGAAATTGATTATTGGGGAAATGAGGAGGATGAGGAAGGTTACAATGATGATGATGATCATTATGTGGATGTGGGAGGATGAATGAGGATCGGTTGTTGTGGGACAAATTAGTTATTTTAATGTGTTGTGTTTGGATGATTTATGAATTTGGAAAAGGGATATGTGTTTGCATGTTGACATGTTCTATTATTAATTTCTATGGATTTTTATAAACTTTGCCGATGGGATTTGTTAGATTTGTTGACATGTTTTATGAATTTTTATGCTTAGAGGTATTGTTTACGTGTTTTTATTGATTTGATTGATATTTTTGATGATATTTACGACAAAATGATTGTTATTGATTATATTTTTTAAAAATATATATGTAAATGGGGTGCGCCTTACAAAAAGCCCACGCCTTGCGGGCGCTGCGCCTTGCTGGGCTCCGGTGAGGCCTTTGCGCCTTAGTGTGCCTTGCGCCTTTCACAACTATGGTCGTGACTTCGCTTACTTGTCGCAACCTTCTTTGTTTTGTTTTTGTCTACATGAAGTCGCGATCTATTGTCTTCTGTCACAACACTGTTCTTTGCAGCCTCTTCATTTGGTTGTCACGACCCAGTTTCTTTGTCTCGACTTAAGTTGTTGCCTATCCCCTTGATTCTTGTTGCGACTAAGTTTTCAGTTGCGACATGAGTTTTTCCTAGAGTTTCTTCTTTCTCTGGAATCTTTGTCGCGACATGAATTTCTTTGTCACGATTTCAACATTTGGCTTCACTCTCTTTGTTTCAAGTGTGTGTCGCGAACTTGAAATCCTTGTTGTCTTCTTTTTACTTAGCATTTTTCCCATTAATCATCATTTTTTAGTCACGACTGATTGTCAAGCCATGACCAAGTTCACCACAAATAAGTTATGACTCTTATCATGGATAACGCTTCTTGTCTCCAAGCATTTGTGTCACGACTACAATTCCATGTCGCAACTTGGCTGTTCTTTACTTTACTGAGTTCTGTGTCGTGACCAAGTTTCCTTGTCACGGCACTATTTTTGTTGTCAGCCACTTTGATCCCTGGTCTCAACTTCCCTTTTATGTTGCGACATTATTTGGTTGTCTGCTGCTTTCATTCAAGTTGCGACTCAAAACTGCTGATCTATTGAGTTCCTTGTCGTGACATGCAATTTAGGTCACGACCAGGTTGTTTCTTTCCTTGCTGCACTTTCTGTCGCAACCTAAAAGGCAGGTCGCGACTTGACTATAATTTTTAATTTCCATCTTGTCGCAACCTCAATTCTCAGTTACAACAATTTTTACTTAATTCAGCTTCTATTTCTAGTTGTGACCTAAAAAGTTTGTCGCGACTGAGTGGTTATCCTTCTCACCTTGGCTCTTGTCAGAGTTGCTCAAACATAGTTGCAACATGCTTTTAACTGTTCAGCCTATTTTTATGTCGCGACATGGAATCAGTTGACCAGTGCCCAAAAAGTGCTATTTTGAGCCCTATTTATTATAGGTTTTGAGCAATTTTTGTGTACTAATCAACCGAATTAACCCGACGGTACATTAAGGTCTCTATATTCTACTGGACAGATTTTTGTGGCTAATTTTATATTTTTGGCTGTTTAGTTTATGCCAAATTTGTTGAATCGATTCAAGTATGAAGAATTCGAGTCAAACTCAAAGATTTCGTGTCGAAATCAAGAAAGGGAGGAGTGTAAGAAGATAGAAAGTAGAGTACTCTCGCACTT
This sequence comes from Tetrastigma voinierianum, assembly GCA_016808115.1. Lineage (NCBI taxonomy): Eukaryota > Viridiplantae > Streptophyta > Magnoliopsida > Vitales > Vitaceae > Tetrastigma > Tetrastigma voinierianum. The sequence goes on along the minus strand of JAEQBH010001838.1, from coordinate 786,273 downwards.
TGTGCGAAATTTTCTCCTGCATGTTTTGACTTTTTGTCATTTTTACTCCCTTTTCCCCATTTTTTCCCTTCATGTGTATAAGTGTGAATTGAGGGTATTTTTGTATTTTTCTGATGAGAGCTTTATATAAGCTCAAACCTTTGTAGAGAGGGGATCGATTTTTACTTTTGGCTTTTGGTGGAAAATAATAAAGTACCGTAAGTTTCAACGCTCTCCTCGCTTTCATTTTTGTTTTTCTTTATTTTCTAAGTTAAACACCCCTTGGAGGATGACAACTCGGGCTGACGACAAAACCCCCCTCCCATCCCCAAAGAGGAGGGCTACTATTAGGTTTGGAGGTAAAACGACGGTTCTCGTGTTTTTAATGCATGCATTTGTTGTCATTTACGTTTCTATCTCTCACACTAGGTTTAAATCCCTTATATGTGCCCTGATTGACCAGTATTTGGCAAGCTTTTTGGGTTTAGTGGATGCTTATTGCTAGATCCACTGATATTCGGTTAGTTGTCTCTTATGAGTCACTGTAGGGTAGATCAAAGAGGAATTACTTTCACTGCCGGGGACCATGAATGATAAGCAAATGCTATTTTTCAAAAGGAAAATTTTAGGGTTTAATTTTTAAAGCTATATGAAGACCCGGTTCGGGAAATGACTATAGGTCATCCTCCCCAACGCGAGGAAATGAACTCGAGGCCCTCTCACGCTTAGACTCTCAACCCTAAGAAATTTCGCTTCAAGGAGTTCTTTTTCATATTTTACTTATTTTATTTTTAGTTTTCCAAACATTAAACCCCCCTGTTTTTACAAAACCTTAAAATCCAAAGTGAAATTCACCATTTTGAATCACTACAAATCATTTTGTACGAAGAAAACCCATCCCAGAGTTCAACCCTAGAGCCACTATACTGCAGTAGCTTTGCTACGGCAGTAAGAGGAATTTAGGTTTATAAATTTTGTTGATTTCGGAACACCTACTGTGGCACGAATCAAATGGAATCAGTGTCGCGACCTTAACTGGTGTCTTCAGCTTGTATTTTGTCGCAACAACAAATTCCCTTATGGAGACCTTGTCAGTTCATTTAGCAACCATTCCTCGTCGTGCCATCAATTATATGTTGCGATCAGAGTTGTCTTTCTGTCGCCATACAGAATCTGTCGTGACAAGATCTTCTTGAAACTTTTCTCCTGTCTCAAAGAATCCTTCTTGTTGCAATAGCTTTCGCTAGCGAATTCTTCTTGTTGCGACTCGATTCTCTTTGTCGCGAATTTGAGGTCTTTGTCTAATTGTATTTGGCAAAAGAACATTCTCACTGTCATGACTTAAAAACTGCCGATCCGAGGAATCCCTCACGCGACCTCACAAGTCCTGTCAATGCACCTAGTCGCCTTGACCATATATATCTTTTTTCTTGCTGGAATTGGCTAATTCTTCTATGTAAATATGCAAAACATAAATTTGGTAAGGTTCCATATTTCGCATAATAATACAATTATATTGTAACATAGGCCGAAAAATGGATTAAAAATCACAAGTTCGACTCATCAAATTTCAAATCCTAAAATTTTGCTTGTCCCCAAGCAAAGAAAAGAAAGATTTGTTTGTCCTCAAACAATTGAACTTTATTTTTAAGGACATTTTTCTGTTCTATACTACAATCTTTTCTAATTCCACCAATAGACCTGAAATGTTTCCATTAGTATGAATCTCAAATTCCCGCTTTCAACTTAGAAAAAGGAAAAGCTTTCAATCTCATTACAAATAAATCACGAATTCTATATTGTAAAATGAAGTGTTTAATCGATCCTGTTCTGTGAGTATGTGTTGGTCTTCTTTCCTTTTCTTCTTGGTAAATTAGTTAATCTTTTGAGAATCTCCTTGGTAAATTAGTCAAAGTCCCATATGCTTGTTTTTCATATTTATCTCCACTAATGTAGACAAATTCAACCTTCAAGATCAATGAGGTCTTTTAGGCTTGTAATGTTAGGCTTAGGTAGATAATTGGAAAATTTAGGCTATAAATTACCCAGATTCCATTCTTTCCATCCGCATAATTGCCCTTCTCTTTCATCCTTTTCCTTCTTACTGATGTAAACTTTAATAATCCCCCTAACTTGGTTTCGTGCATCTTCTGCATATCAGGGTTCCCTTTGATTGCCGCCTAAACTTATCGCCTAGTTCCTTTAACCGGAACTCTTTGTCTTCTTTTTCTGTTAAACATTTAGGAATAGTGCAACAAGTTTGTCTTTTTAGGCTTTCTATCACTCTCGTAGAACTTTGGGTTAGCAACTCCGCTGTCGGGCTGGGCATTAGGGTACTAGGTGTTGAAACACCCCTAAGAACTTAATTGTTTAAGAGAGATAGGCCACAAGACAAACATATTCCCTTTTTGACTTCTTTTTTGCATCTCTAGTCTTTCAACTGGTCTTGTCTCCTCCTTCCTTGCAATCCAAAAGAAATATATTCCCCCAATCTTATTCCCTTATGTATATTTAAGTTCTTTTCTTGAAAACTGTGTAATTTAGGGTTCTTTACTGCAGGATTAGCTTAAGGGAGGGAATTTTGGTTTCTAATTGCTGTGTATTGAAGAAATTAGGCATTTTGGCTCAAAGCATGGAACTAGAGTGTATACATCTGCATATAATGAGGGTGGGCTTGAAAAGGTTCAAACTTCCAAAGATGGCCTCTATTATTTCTTGTTGGTTGTTTTTGCCTAGGATTTCACCTCGACCAATAATCTAACAAGTTTTAGGACCTTGTACTATTGACTGTGAATCACCCCAGAAGATGTCCCTAATCTTTCTCAAATTGTTAAGGACTTACTTGACCATGTGTATTGTTTTCCAAGATTTGTACTAACTTAACTGTTTACACACAAATTCAAGCAGCTTATTTGTTCTTTCAATTGTGTACCTTTTCCTAACTCTGCATTTTCAACTTAATTCAAACTAAAACTGCAACTTCTTATTTCAGTTCAAATAAGCCTACCCAAATTTCTATAACAGTATTGTTTGGATTTTATCAATGGTTGTTGTGCCATTTCACAAATAAAAGCTTGAATACATGAATCATTTCTTTTAGACAACAAAGAATGACACAAGCAACCTAATTCACTCAATCAAATCAATGCATCCAAAACAATTCACAGCTTTTTCCAAATCATTAAACAACCATAACCCTTTTTAAGCTTTGCACAACACATATGTTCTAATTGCAAACATTATTAAAAGCATAAAATCAAATTCTCATATTTAAAAGATCAGCTCACAAGACTCATGGATATGCCATAACCGGTTTCTATTAATGATGAAGAAAGAATACAATTAGAGAAGGGAAAAGAGAAGAATTTGTGAGAATTCACTTTCTTCTCTTATAGGATTTGGTAGGTATGATATTGGGAGGATCCATGTCAAAACTTGCCAAACAGGGAGAAAATTTTTGGAAGGTGATGTCAGGTCTTTTCTTGTTAGCGGGCTCTTCCTTTCTAGTGGTGCATAGATCATTTGTGAACTCCACAAGAGTGGTCAATTGATCTTGATTCTAGCCCACTTTATCTCACTCGTGCCTAACCTTCCGGGAACAATAACTTAGCATATTTGGATGTGATTAGTATTGATCATATCCAAGCTCTCATGCTAAAATTTTCTCTTGTAGACACTGTCCTCCAACTCCTTATCTCTTTCTTTCAAGGAGCCTACCAAACTTTCGAATCGCTTCTTTATAGAGATACTTGAAGGCTTTATCTTTTTCAACATATTGCCTCTATTTCAAATTTCTTTCTCGACTGTTATAATTCTCGCATCTCTCTCATTAATTGATTATCAGAGAAGGCTTCCTGCCGGGGCCTTCATTTTTTTTAGCCATATCTTCTGTCCATATCTTCTTTCCACTCTTCTTCCTTATGCTTCAAATTCTGCTCCCATTGTTTTTTTTTTTTTTTAAAAAAAAAATCAGCCTCTAAAAATTCTTCTCTGATCTGCTGCTATCTCTCCCACTTCTTTTCTCTATCTTCCATCTCTTTCTTCATTGATATTAACATCTCCATGATCTCAACAATCCCTTCATTTCTTCTGGAGCTCTCTGCAGGCTCAGGAAAATTTTCTCTCATATCAAGGCATGAATGACTTAGTGGGCTCATTCTACACTGCATTTCCTCCTCTTCTTCAGCTGGAGGAGCTTTATCAAGGAAATTTTCGATTTCCATGTTATCATTCCCCTCTGTAAGCTTTGCTTCCACCTCTATTATTCCCTTATGTTTTTATTTCGCCCTTTGCACCCCCCAGCCAGTGGTTGCAGTGAGACTCCCAGTGGCATACTCTTCTTCTTCCCATGATCCCTTCACCTGTACCCAAGATGCAGTAATCAAAGGATGGTTGTCAAGGGGAATTAGTCCTCTTTTGTTGCTCAGATGATAGCCCCTAATGGAGCCTTCGATGAGACTTCCCATATTAATTTATATCCCTTCAAAAGTGCATATAAAATTATGGCTTCCTGTTCCCTGACCGAGCACAAGTGTTTAGTTGGGATTATAACTGATGCGATGAAATGTAATCCAAACCTTTCGCTTCTCCTCTCGCGAGAGATCCTCTGTTTATAGCCTGGTGTGGGTTCTTGCCTCCCACTTTCCCTCGTCTACCAAGTAATTGTGTTTATAATTTTCTCATGGTTTGGTTTTTCAACCAACTTCTTGAATTTCGAGCCATGCTCGAAGTTCCTTCAAATTAAATACTTCCACACTTTCAGGCCCAAAATAACCCACACCCTCGTATATATTGCAGTCCCTCCTTCATCTCTACCATATTTTGAGTAAAATTCTCTTGCTAGAGCTGAAATCTGCCAGCGCCTTGTGTTTGGCGTAAGAAACTAACCTTCTTTCTATTATTTCAAAAGTGAAATAAGCTTCCAAACCCCTCTCGCGATGAAACTCCTCTTATCGCGAAATCGTTTGCTCCATAAAGCACGAGCCTCAACAGAGAAAAAGTCCTTTTCACCTTCTGATTCTACTTCTTCATTATGCCTTATCGATCTTTGTCTTTTGCTCTCTCCTTCCTTCCCTCAGTTCCACGCCGCCGGGCTTCCGGGTTCTTCAGCTTATGATCGTCCTGTGGCCGAGGCTCCGTGAACCTTTTCCTCCCCATGAGCATATTCATTCATCATCTCACTCAGATTGGGAACAAGGTTCGGGTTTTCTGCCATCGACGAGGTTTTCAGTCGGGTTTTGTGACTCGAATCTAGTTTTGATATTCAAGAAAGAAAGAGAATGGAAGATTAGGTGAGGATGCAATCGACCAAGTCTGAAAAAAAAAAGGCTATTTAGCTTCAACCTTTCTTATTGATGGCCCAATGATAATATTGTTTTATGGAATGTCAGAACATTAATGTCTAAGTCATAACACTAATCGTTAACATTATAATTCTTTTAATGTTGCGACGCCGCATAAAGATAAGTTTGAAACCTACAATTACTGATTTAAACAACTCGGGCTCGTGGACCTACTTCTAGGTTTGTCGCGACTACAAATGTGGCCTTGACAAATAAAATTGATGTCATAACATACCCTTTTTTTTCCAATGCCATTCCGTCGCGACATACTTCATTGTCAGTGACACCGTGTTCACTCAAACATTTAGTTCACATGCCGTCATGACCATGAACAATGTCGCGACCTTAGTTTGTTCGACTAATAAGGCTTTGTCATACACTAAATTTTCTTAGTTCTCATGTTATCAGTTTAGAACCTTGTCGCGACCTCAAAAGTCTATCGCAACCTAGAAAATTTCCAGGTCTCTATAAACAATGTTTTATCCCTAATTTCTTGCAACTTCTAGTCTCCTTTGATTGACTCAATTTACCCAATGCATACTTGTAAAATATGTATAAATATCTAAGAAACCCAATTCAAACAAGAACAATTCATCATTCAAATGTTCAACAAATCAACTCATCAAAGCATAAGATTCAATATTGAATTGAAAATCCAATCCCCCTAAACTTCAATCGTGCATTCTCTAAAAAAACATAATATTAATCAGAGAGCATAATACTTCCCCTTGTGTTCTTGTGTGCACACTGGAAGTAATAAGTGAAGACTTATCACTGCACTTCACCGACCAAAAACACTCAAAATTTTGGGCCAAGAGAACAACACATAAGTCTAACTAAAAACTTAAAATTTTAAACACATTAATCGACTATAAACATAAAGTAAAATATCGTATGGGTCAGCTCCCATGAAGTTGCTCGCTTTTGAGTCCTTGAATGACTTGTCGCTATGATTCTTGCTTCAGAAATTCTCCTTAACTCTGAACTTGGTGTCAGTCTTTAATTACATTCCCTCCAAGATAATGCTTTAATCTCTGCTCATTTACTTTAAATTTTTCTCTAGTATTAGTTTTCAATGTCACTGTTCCAAAGGTTGTACTTACCACTACCGTATAAGGGCCACTCCATTTTGATCTCAGCTTTCCTGGAAACAGTTTCAGTCTGGAGTTAAATAAAAGGATCTGATCTCCTGCTTGAAATTCCCTCCTCAATTTTCTGATCATGTCATTTCTTTGTTTTATCCTTGTAAATTTTGGCATTATCATAAGCTTCATTTCTCAGTTCTTCCAATTCGTTCAGTTGGAGTAATCTTTCTTCCTTAGCAACCTTAAAATCAAGATTCAATTTCTTGATGGCCCACATTGCTTTGTATTCCAATTCAAGAAGGAGGTGACAGGGTTTACCAAAGACAATTCTATATGGGGACATTCCAATGAGAGTTTTGTATGCAGTTCTATAAGCCTACAATGCATCATCAAGCTTTAGAGACCAATCTCTTATGCTGGAACTTACAGTCTTTTCAAGAATTTTCTTTATTTCCCTATTGTAATTTTCAGCTTACCCATTTGTTTGAGGATGATAAGCCAGACTCATTATGTGTTTGATTCCATACTTGCTCATGAGTTTCTCAAACACCTTGTTTGTAAAATGGCTCCCTCCATCACTTATGATAGTTCCGTGCCCAAATCGTCAAAATATTTCTATAAGAACCCCACAACGTATTAGCATCATTTTGGGACAAGTTGTTGCTTTCCACCCATTTTGATACATAGTCCACAAATTAGAGTATGTATGTGTTCCCAAATGAAGATGGAATGGTCCCATGAAATCTATTCTACACACCAAATAGCCGCACCACTCAAGATACTACAGTGGCATTTCATGTCTCAGGTTGATACTTCCACATTCTCTCGCATTGATCACAAAGTTTCACCCATTCAAATACAATCTTTGAAATGGCAGCCAATAAAAAACCCGATCGAGAATTTTGTGGGCCGTTTTCATTTCCCCGCATAATGTCCTCCAAATGGTGATGTACGATATCCATATACAATTTTGCCTTTGTTCTACCTTCCGGTACACACCTCCCGACATCACACGCCTCCTCTTTGAATAATAAAATATCCCATATATAGAATCCGTTTGTCACCCTAACTTCTTTCTCTCACAGAATCACTCGTGGCATAACTCCATAAGCTAGAAATTTACAATGTCAAGATACCGTGGTGGATTGAATGGATTTTGCACGGAATGACTACTATCCGGAAAGTTTTTTGTTAATCATCCTTTTCCTTTACAAGAAGAGCTTAACTCTTGACAAGCCGATCAACTATCACATTGTCACATCTTTCCGATCCTCGATGTCCGTGATCAAATTCACAAGAACAATACCCATCCGATCGCCTCGCTTAGCTTCTTCTTCATTATCAACATTTAATCAAGTAGCGATGATCGCGAGATGTGGATGATGACATGGGATCCCAACATGTTTGGCCTCGAATTTTTCTACATGCAAATACCATGGCCAACATCTCTTTAGTAGTCGGTGCGCAGAAGTTTTCAGCTTCATCAAGGTTTGGCCGCATAAGATATGGCCCTAAACATTTTGTTTGGTTGTCTCACACAGCCCTACTTTCATAATCACTGCATCACATATAATCTCAAATTCTTTATTCCAAATTGCTCAGCCATGATGGAGCTTCAACTAACTGATCCGATCTCTTCAAATGAAGATTGGCAGATTCATCAAATTAAACTCGTATCTTTTCCAATAGTCTACACAATGGTCTTGCAATTTTTGAGAAGTCTCTGATAAATCTTCTATAAAAACCAGCATGTCCCAAAAAACTTCTTATTCCCTTGACTATTGTAGGTGGCAAAAGAGTCTTTATGATGGAAACTTTTGCTTGGTCCACTTCCAGCCCTGCTGCAGAAATTCTATGCCCAAGGACAATGCTTTCTGTTACCATAAAATGACATTTTTCCCAATTCAAAACTAAATTCTTGGCCTGGCACCTCTGAAGTATTGTTCCCAAATTTTGTAGGCATCAAGCCAAAATTGATCCATGGGGACCGTGAAGTCATCCATGAATATTTCCATAACCTCTTCCAAATCCGAGAACATGTACATCATGCATCTTGAAATGTAGCAAGAGCATTTTGCATAACCAAATGGTACTCTCTGGGGTGCCAAAGGTACTATATGGGCATGTGAAAGTGGTTTTCTCCCCGGGTCCTCAGTGCAATAGCAATTTGGTTATATCCACAACGCATCAGCAAACAGAAGTGAGGGTGTCCTGACAATCTATCCAACATCTGATCAATGAAAGGTAGAGAAAAATGATCTTTCCTGGTTGCAGTATTTAATTTTCTGTAATCTATACACACCCTCCATCCTGTCATAGTTCTTATAGGAATCAGTTCATTCCTTTAATTCTTGAACACAGTGAATCCACCCTTCTTGGGAACCACATGAACTCAAGCTCACCTGGCGGCCGGCCCATATTGCATAAATAAAACCATTTAACCATTTCAAAGACTTCCTTTCCTACAACATCCTTCATTACTCGGGATTCACCTTTCTTTGGTGTTCAATTGAAGTCTTTTGCATTATCTTCTAAAGATAATTTTATGCATGGAATAGAAGTAGACCGATACTTGAGATCTTCAATCGCTACAATCGCTCAGATTCTTATAATCTTTAATAAATTTTTTATGTTCTTCATTCAATCAATGCACCATATAATCACCGCTTTTCCTTTTCTCGGTTCTAAGAAACATATTTTTATGACTAGGCAATTCTTCAATATTAACCTTCAGATCGTTTCTCGCTTCAACTCGTTCTTTTCCTTGCTTCATGAATTCTCTTTACTATTTTCATTCAAACTCAAGATTGTTTTTGTATATTGCAAACCGGAATGCAGCAATTCATAATCAACACTCTTAAGATACTGGAAATTCATCTCATTTTCTAATATAGAATGTCAATGTTACAATCGTAGTTCGGGCCTCAAAATCAATGGGACTAATATCTACAACCATACAATTCTTCATCAACATCGCACGTGTTGCTTTTTGTTGAGGCTGAAGTGCACCGTCTCATTTCACTCAGTGGTCAACTCCACCCTTCCGTACATCAATCGTATGTACCCACTTAAGCAGAAGGGTCTTCCTAACAACAGAGGAACCTGTGTGTCCTCTTCCATTTTCATGACAACAAAATCCATATGGAAGATGAATTTCCCTACCTTGACCAGTACATCCTCAAGGACTCCTTCTGGTTGTGCCATTTGCCTATCAACCATTTTGGGTAAAGGTAATCAAGTGTCGAGGTAAGTTCCCCCAAACTCAACCTTTATACCACTGATAAGGGCATAAAGTTAATGATGGCACCTAAGTCACACAAAGCTTTCTTTTGACCATATTTCCTAATAAGGCGTGTGGTTTTTCATCTTAGTTGGTGGTATTCTTTTAAATAACTCCGCACCGCATGTTACGCTTAGCTCACCCACTCCTTCCTCATCAATTTTCTTTGGTCAAAGATATCCTTCAGAAATTTGGCATAATTTGGCATTTGAGTTATAACATCTACAAAGGGAATGTTAATTTTTATCTTCTTGAACATCTGCAAGAATTTAGAAAATTGTTCCTCCTTCTTTGCCTTCTGAAGTCTTTGTAGGCTTGAACCTTCCTCTTCCTCTCGCTTGTTCACGCTTTTCTTGTCAGTTCAAGATGCACCTGTATTCTCATTTTCAATCCATCAATTGTTCTTCTATCATCTCTCTCCAGTTTCTTTCACTCTTCTTTGCTCAAACATTTCCTTCTTTTCTCGCTCCGCTACTGTTCACTTCCCTTTGCCACTCGCCTAGGATTCGCCATACGTCCCTTGGATTCTGGGTGTCTCTAGGGAAAGCATCCTCGGGTCTGCTCTCGTGCTACCGAGCGCCGCCCAACCCGTATTTCCAAGTTCTCGAAAGGAAGATAAGTAGTTTGCTCGGTAATTTCAAATGGATTTAAAGTTTCCAACTCAAAGAAATTTTTATTCATAGAAGGTTTAGCAATTTTATTGTCCCCCATGAACTGCAAAGATTTGCCTCCCTCAAAGGACTCAGTCCTCTTTCGAATCTTTGATATTCACTTATGTTCTCTCCTTGTCACATTTAACCTTGAAGTGATTATATCCTCGTTGAAAATCTCGCCTGTGTCTGGGGTCTCTATGATGCTCCTCCACCATATGAGAAGTTCCTCATGGCCCCTCAACACGTGTAGTGTGTAGGCAAGTCAGTTAGGGCTTGAAACTGGGTGAGCTTCTCTGCTCATTCAAATAATCGTCTCCCTCAACTCGATAGATCCTCATCAATTGGTCCCTCACTGACTTCCGATTCCATCTCTTTCCACTGCTCCAATCTCATGAGCAGAGTGCATTCTTTTCTTGATTCCCCAACTCAGGCATGATCGCATCAAGTTTTGCTTCCATACGGCCATTTTATCGACTCTGACGAGCCCACTCCCTTTGTTCGTCAAGCATCTCGAAGATTCGTATGGGAGCTTTCATGTCGCTGCATTTAGTCGGTCTTCTATCAACTCGTCAGCTCTCCGCACTTTTCGCTTAAAATGCCCTACAACAAGTCATGCCTATTATGCCCTTAGAGGCATCATTTTAGCAAAGGTGCACAATGTCCATTTGAGACTTCCGCCTATGCCATGCATAAGGATATCTCTTCAACAACCTCAGACCTCTCCTAAGCAAGATGCCTTTCATCCCTCCCCTATCGTCACAATGATCTCTTTTCTTCTTTCAGATGTGAGGGATGGGGGAAAAAATCCGCCAAGGTAGGCTTCCACCAGCTCTTCCCATGTATTAACTGAGCCATATGGCAATGATTCATACCATGTGGCTACAATATCTTTTAAGGAAAAGGGAAAGAGATGTAGCTTGATCACCTCTGGTCTCACACCGCGCGACCGGTCGCTAATCCCAAGGAATCGGCCACGCGGGTCGTCAGATCTTCGCAGAGACGCCCAGAATTGATTCCGCCGCACTATGGTGATCAATGCTGTTTCAAATTTCAAATTGTTGAAATTTCTTATGCTACAGGTCGTCTAACTCGCAAGTAAATATTCTTCGATAACCGGGTCTCTTAAATCCTCCATCAGATTCAGACGGAGGCCTTCACGTTCTTGTTCAATTGTCTAACACATTCTTTCATCTGCCATAATTGTTGTTTCTGCACTTCTGACCTTCCTTAAGTTCCTCAATGTTCTTTCCAATTCAATATCTAAGGGAAACTGATATGATTTTGGCTTCCTGTGCATGAAATAACTTTCTGAAATGGAAACATATTGAGATTAATTGGAAACAGTGGCATTAAAAATCATATATCATTTAAGCTCTTTAAAAGATCGCAGCTTGGTTATACCATCTTAAGGCAACACAAGCAATAATGTTAATAAAAAGCAATATACAAAAGTTAAGTTGGCAAAGGCAAAGGCAAAGGCAAGGTTAATAAGGAATACAAGTAAAAGGAAGTTATGTGTAAGGCAAAGGTGGCGGCAAGTTAAGGCATTAAGGCAGGCAAGAAGGAGAATGAGTGAATAGATTGGAGTGAGAATAAAGAAAATGTGTCCAAATTAGCATTTATCTCTTTTGGTCGAATATTGATTTAGTCAAATCCTTTCTTCAATCCCCTAAATTCACGCCATAAAACTTGCTCAGTTCTGTGAACATATAGACTAAACCCTTCAATTTTTATTCTTCCACTGGAGCCTTACAATTCCCCTACAATGGTACCAAAATTGGAGCTATTTGTTTAAAAATTAGAAAATGGTCTGATGTTCTTGAAATTATGAAATGAGTTTAGTCTAAGATACACTCGGTAAGTGCATGTGACATACAAGTAGTAAAATTTGATGTGCTCCGTATATCATTCCCTCGAAATCGACCACTTAGAAATCAACTACCATAACTACTCAAGATCCACACTATTTCCAGATCTCCTCAGAATCTGCTTTTGAAAACCACACAAAAGACAGATCATCCTATATTGTATTTCTTAATTAAAATAAAATTTGAAATAAAACAAATAAAATAAAGTGGACTGAATCGCTTCTTCAATAGAAATGAATGATCGACAAGGAACTCCGTGAAATCGCCAATTTCTACATCATAATCTATTAAGACTTTCTCTCCCGATTCTCGATCCGGATTTGTCAAGACGCCAATAAAGCAGCTTGATTTCCATTAATTCACTAGTTGGGAGGTCCCCTCGCTTCTTTCAAAGACATGATCTAATCGCCATTTCGACCAAAACACTCTTTATAAGATCTCGGCATTTTTCTTTTCAATACTTCATACACGCTTAAGATCGTAGATTTCGCTCCTAAGACAGGTGGTCATCAGAAACCTCTTACAAAATGGTTGATGACTCTTCCTTTAGATCTAATGAATTTTTTCCTTTCATTGATTGTGATTCAAATAACACAGATCAAGATCTCGATCAAAATTAAGGTGAAATTCTCCGATTATTTAAATTGATAAATAATCCCTTCAACTTCAACTATGAGTGAATTGCATTTATCAAGTGAACTCGTGAGCCTTTAGTTCTTCATAAGAGTCTAACATACCCACAAATTGAAGGTTCCAAACTCTCAGGAATCTTCATCTCTGTGTCACTCAAAGGGCCTCCTGGAAATCAGAGCAGGATATAGTCCTTGAAAGGGTATGTGCTACTAGTATTAGGAACAATTCAATTCACGAACAACATCAACCAAATAAAATCCAAACCCATAAAATTTCTTCTAATTTATGCAGAAAAGACTATAACTAACAACAGATCCATTCCAGTGGAAGTTGCGCTTCTCAAATAGTGAATTATAATCGACAATGGAGTATTGATCAAGCATATCCATTGTAACTGTAATAAGCTGAAAAGAAACGAATTCCAGAAATGGTCTAAACTTCATTAATTCCAGGCAGTAATTAGGAAAGAGATTTAACTATTTGATCCAGCTTCATAATTCAAAACAGATTGCTGGTTCAGATCCAAAAACAAAAAATCAAAACGATTCTAACTAATCTATTCTAAAAATATACAAGTGAATTTTCTTCAATCCCCCAAGGATCTGGGTTCCGGAAGAGCTGCTTTCTCCTGACATAAGAACGACTATTTATACATTTCCAGAAATTTGGGCCTGATTCCAAGGCTTCAATTGGATTTCCCCAAATTAAATGACCTACCTCACTGTTTAGGTCGCGACCTAAAGGAGCTTGTCGCGATTAAGTTGCAGTGATGAGCTTGCTAAGTCCTGCTGACTTCGCTTTACTCACGCAACCTTCCTTGATTTGTTTTCGCTGCATGAAGTCGCGACCTATTTGGCCTTGGCGTCACAACATTGTTCTTGCAAAATTCTTCATTTGGTCATTGCCACCTAGTTTCTTCTACGTGATTCTAAGTTGTTGCCTATCCTCGATTCTTACAGAACTAAGTTTTCTAGCCATTTACATGAGTTTTTCCTAGAGTTTCTTCTTTTTCTGGAATCTTTGTCGCGACATGAATTTCTTTGTCGCGAATAACATTTGGCTTCACCTCTTTTGTTTCTTCAGGTGTGTGTCGCAACTTGAAATCCTTGTTGTCTTCTTTTACTTAGCATTTTTCCTGACAATCATCATTTTTCAATCGCGACTGGATTGCCGCTAGGACTAAGTTTAGTCGCTGCGAGTTATGACTTGCCGCGATAACATTTTCTTGTCTCCAAGCATTTGTGTCGCGACTACAATTCCATGTCGCGACCTGGCTGTTCTTTACTTTACTGATTTATGTGTCGTGACCAAGTTTCCTTGTCGCTACACTATTTTTGTTGTCAGCCACTTTAATCCCTGGTCGTAGCTTCCCTTTTATGTTGTGACATTATTTGGTTGTCTATTGCTTTCATTCAAGTTGCAACTCAAAACTGCTGATCTGTTGAGTTCCTTGTTGTGACATGCAATTTAGGTTGCGACCAGGTTGTTTCTTTCCTTGCTGCACTTTCTGTCGCAACCTAAAAGGCAGGTCGCGACTTGACTATACGTTTTTAATTTCCACCTTATCGCAACCTCAATTCTTAGTTACAACGGTTTTTACTTAATTCACGATTTCGTCACACCTAAAAAGTTCACGCGACCGAAAGGGTTATCCTTCTCACTCGCTCTTGTCGTAGTTTCTAAACATAGTTGCAAATACGCTTTAAGTGTTCAGCCTATTTTCACGCCGTGGACTCCCAACTCGGGGTGTGTCTTCAAATAGATTGGTCGCAACAACAAATTCCTCAGGAGACCTTGTCGCTCATTTAGCAACCATCTCCTCATCATGACATCAATTATCCGCGTACTCAGAGTTGTCTTCTTTCGCGTCGAAGATACGTAACTGTCGACAAAATCTTTCTTTGAAACTCTTTCTCCGTCTCAACAACTTTTCTCACGCACAACTTCGCTTCGTCTAGAATTCCTTATTGTTGCGACCGATTCTTCATAGACTCCGAGGTCTTTGTCTACCAGACGGCGTTAAATATTCTCACTCAGGTCATGACTTAAAAATTGATGATCTGAGGAATCCCTTGTCACGACCTCACAAGTATGTCGCGACCTAGCTACCTTGACCATATATATATATATATTTTTCTCACTGAATTGCCAATTCTTTTCCGTAAAATCAAGAAACATACCTGTAAGGTTCCATATTTCTGCATAATAATAAGCAATTATATTATAACACAGGTCAGAAAAATGGATTAAAAATCAATGAGTTTTTTACTCATCAATTGACTTAGCAATACAGAGAGTCGCACACTTAGAATGAGCTAAAAACTAGGCCTTGAGCTTAAATTAGTATTTAAACCCAATGGGTCTTCTCGTGGGATCATTGTTTTCAAGAGAAAGGAGGCTAGGGTTTTGGAGAGACAACCCGCGTGCTAGCACACACTCATTTCTCATACTTTGCAAGAAGTTTGTGCTAAATTATTTTGTAAAAACCAAGAGTATTTATTGATCCAAAAACAATTGATCAATAATCAAATGACTCAATATATACATTACAAAATAATAACTTTATTGAACAAATAAGCATATCAATTCAAAGTGTGTAGCAAACATACCTGTCATGGATCCGAAATTGTTGGCTACCATTAGTCTCCCAAATTTGCAAGGGACGAAATCAAAGAAGGCTAGGGTTGAAGATGAATCTTTTCTTCTCTCCAAAGTGTGTTATACCAAACCCCGGTAAAATTCTTGGGCTCTAATTACTTATATATATATAGAGAGAGAGAGCACAAGAGAACAATTGGGCTTTGGTCCAATGAGCTTACCAAAGCAAGGGAGAAGATAGAACCATGAGCTCATAGATCCCATTAATTGCCCATAATTAACATGTACAATTATAGAATTAAAATTGTAATATGATTATGTTTAGTCCATAATTAATAAATTAATCTAACATTCTCCCACTTGGACGGCATAAACATAATTCAAATGTTTTATCAATAGATTTACATAGCCGCAACCAATCATATACAATTAACGCACCGAGAGGACGCATAAATCGTACATAATCAGGCGCTACTAATCAAAATCATAACTCAAATGCTTCAACAAAAGACTTACATAGCCATAATCAATCATATACAATTAATACACTGAGAGGATGCATAAATCGTACATAATCAGGCGCTACTGATCTAGAAGCATTTCAATGACAAGAGTATTAATTCAATAGAAAGAGAAAATATCATTCTGTCATTCATCTTGTCAAAATGACACAAAATCATAAGATAATGACAAACATCAAAATGTGCATGTAATAACGAAAAACATGAGCTTTCCTTACAAAATACATGAAAAGACAAAACTCCACTAAAACAAAGATTTTAGGCTCCTAACAATGCGGGTGACGTGTTCTTGAAACACACCAACATGCTAGTTGTAGGCATGTGCTCAACTGAAATGAGGGATTCTCAGAATCCTTCACAAAAGAACTTCACATCAACGCTGTCAGAGCGTGTTGCTTCCTAGTAAGTGTCCGCTTGATACCTTCCACGAAATGTACCTCCTTCAAATTTCCATCATAACAATATAAATCCGTATGGACTTTTATCATCCACGCAACTACTACTAATCTAATCACTAAAACCAACCAATCTCAAGAGTAATCTGTATGTCGATATGTCAATACTTAGATCCTCGTACCAAAGATACCTCAAAACTTTCTTAGTCAGCTTTCAAAGGGCTTCACTGTGATCACCAAGTACTTACCTAACAAGGCCAACAACAAAAGCAACATCAGGGCGCGTGCATACTTGATCATACATCAGGCTGCCCACAACTGAAGAATAAGGGACTACTTTCATATGATCTCTCTCAATATCATTTTGAGGACATTGACCTTTAGAAAATTTGTTACCCTTTACAATTTGTGCCTTACTAGATGAACATAATTCTCGTATTACTGAACCATTTTAGAAATGCAAATAATATAATGTCTGTTGAGACAATCTCAAATGCTACTTCAGTCTATCACGGCATCTCGTATGCCCACATTAAGGCAGATGCTTCCCTAAGATCCTTCATAAAAATGACTAAACAATATCTTCTTTTTGTTTCAACCAACATGTCAAAGATTGATTATTGCGAAGAAAGAGTCATCAAATATATAAACCAAGAATATGTATTTGCTCCCACCTAAAATCATTGATACTAGGTCATCATTATCACGACGCCTCCTTAAAACCATCGCTAAACAACTTCATCAAACTCAGATACCATTGTCTCCCGGAAACTTGCTTTAGACCATAAATGGATTTGAGCTGGGCTCACTTCCTCAATTGGTTAATTATCGGCGCTAATCGATGCTTGTAATAATGTGTGGATGGATCGGAGTAAGCACAGTACAGAATAAAACTCATATGTTCCGAACACAATTTCTCTCGGGTCCTCAAGGCTTCTACCACCCCATCCTCAAAATAGATAGCTCAATCTAACTCAATCACTCTGGTGGTGTGCGATGGGAAATAAAACCTAAAACCTCTTGATCCCACACAATAACCAATAAAGTACCCACTAATAGTTGTTTGGATCAAGTTTCTTGGATTGCGAATTATATGGTCTCACTTCCACCCATACCCCAAACATGGAAGGACAGACAGCTTCACTACAACTTATAACTCTATAAGTGGAGTATTAGAACGTAATTTTACTAGCCATTGGTGTCAAATCGAGAAATCAGATCCAAGAATCTCATCTTTAATTAATCTCTCAATTCTCTGTCTAGAAATATGAAACGCTTATGCCAAAGAGGGAAAGACTTTTCATTCAATCTCAAATGTTTAGAGCTACTAGCGGTATTACCGTATTAATAGTAAGAGTAGCATAAATATAAGGCAAAGTAGACAACTCTAATATGTAAAGACTCCCACAAAGCATTACATTGCCAATCAATAAAATGTCTCGATATAAGTTAACTTTTCTAGTTCCAAAAAATAAAATTATATCAAAGTCTATCTAAAATAAGTACTGATATCAAATTTCTCATGATCAAGGGTATGTACGCTACATCCTACAATTCTAAAAAATTTCTTGTACCGAGCTGTAATCTAACAATTCCTAGAAAATTAATTTGGACTCTTCTACTGTCTCCCATGTTAACATACTGCTCCAAACTAGTTGGACTTTTTTTGCTTATCACCTCTTGCATAGAATTGCAAGAGTGAATGGTAGCACCACTATCTAACCAGCAAGCATCAGATGACACATCAATGATATTGGATTCAAAACAAACATTCACCCAATGATTATCAGATAGCTCATTTTTCTCATTATTGTAATTAGTCCCATTAAGTTTTGTGATGACAAAGAACTAAAGAAAACTCAAAGCTGAAGAATAAACAAGAGAACAATGCCAAAAATACATATAAAACAAAGATATACAAATTTCTACATTCTTCATCTTACCAAATGACCCACAAAAGTGGTCACCAAATGCTAGAGTTTATAAAATACAAAAAGATTCATACACAGGTAAGAGCAATTCACTAGCTATCATAACCAAATGCGTCAATTTCCCACCGATAGGGTTGTAAAATTACAAGATTCACGACACTTAATGAAATATCTTCACCAAACTAATCATCCTACCAAATAATAAAGTTATCAATAGGACAACTTTACCATCTGTATGGACCTTAGCAAAATTGATGCACAAGACAAGAGAGATTATAGTTGCAACATCAATTCCAAAAAATATCCGACATGCTCAGACTCACGAGAGGCAAGTTCATAAGCATCCAATATTTATCAATTTTACCAAAGTACAAGAAAATAATTTTATTCACAACATTATGCTATAAATAATCTCAAATAGCATAAACATAAATTGCTAAGGCAATATGTTAAAAAATTGTGAAAAGATTACAAAATTGGGTAAAATTCAAATTTGTGCCTCAAGTATATTCATATTGCTTATAAATTATGCTTGACAGGTAAATAGCATAAGACATTAAAACATAACTTTCACCAAGGACAATTTGACACAGATTACGAAAGGCAATATGTTCACTATTGTTATAACAAAATTCATTATTTTATAATACAATTGAAATTTGGTTAATAACCAACTTAAAAGGGATTACAAAATTAATAAAAATTATATCAAAGTCTATAAAAATAGGTAATCGAGACAAATTTCTCTACGACGGCGGTATTATGCTATAATTCCGTGGCTTCAGACCGAGCCAGAATCTAACAACTCCTGGCCAAAATCAACTCGACTCTTCTTACCGCCTCCCATGTTCACATACCGCCTGCTAAAACTAGTCGACTTCTTCTGATTATCACCGCTTGCATAGAATTGCAAACGTGAATGGTAGCACAATTATCTAACCACCACGTATCAGATGACACATTAATGATATTGGATTCAAAACAAACATTCACCCAGTGATTATCAGATATCTCATTTTTCCCATTCTAGTAATTAGTCCCATTAAGTTTTATAATGACAAAGAACTAAGGAAAACTCAAAACTAAAGAATAAACAAGAGAGCAATCTTAAAAATACATGTAAAACAAAGACATGCAAATTGTTCAATTCTTTGGCTTACCAAATGACTCACAAAATAGGTCACAAAATGCTAAAGTCTATAAAATACAAAAAGAATCATACATAGGTAAGAGTAATTCACTAGCTGTCATAACCAAATGTGTCAATTTCCCACCGAAATGATAGTAAAATTATACGGTTCACGATACTTAATAAAATATTTTCACCAAACTAAACATCCTACTAAATAAAAAACAAAGTTGAGGCAAAATCATTCATGTTTGGATCAATATTCAAACAAATATCTTCGGTTCTTATAATTTGAATCAAGACATATATTTAAGGATAAAAGTATCAGATCCTTGGGTAATTAAACAAAAGCATTAAAACAAAAACATGAAAAATTCATATAAAAAATAATTTTGCATTACGACCACAAGAAAAAAATTCCAGTCAGAATCTTGATCATAACCATTATTGCAAGTTTCTAATTACTTGAAAAGCATATGCAATGATGCCTAGGATTGTGGCCTAGCATGATGGAAATCCAATTAAGGTAAGTTGAAAGACATACCCAACGGATAAGACACCTTAAAGCTTTTAAGGAATCCTGATTATACATTTAAAAATATATATATATAAAACCGATCTTAAAGATGTCAGGATGCATTACTTTCTAGCATTATTTTTTGACTAGATTTACTTCTATTTTATTCCATATGCCATGGTTGATTCATACTGCCACTAAGATTTATTTATTTATTTCACGATAGCAATCATCAACTTGGGGCTTTGTGATTGCATTAGCTGCCGACTTTTACTATCAATATATAAGTTAACAGTAATTTGTCTGAAGATGTTTTTCGCCGTCTCTCTCCCTATTAACTTCGTCTTCCTCTCTAAGCTATTTCTGACCATACAAACTGTGAACCCCTTCCAAATGGGTTGAACAGGCAATTCGAAAAAAATAAATAAACAACTGTAGAGATTGAAATCGGAAACGAATCAAGAAAAGACAACAAATAAAAACAAAATCCATAGGAATGTAGGAAAAATAAATTCGATAGCTTCAATGCCAATTAAATCTGGCTCTGATATCAATTGCTAAATTATTTTGTAAAAACCAAAAGTATTTATTGATCTAAAAACAATTGATCAATAATCAAATGATCAAATAAATACATTACAAAATAATAACTTTATTAACAAATAAGCATATCAATTCGAAGTGTGTAGAAAACATATTTGGTATGGCTCTGAAATTGTTGGCTGTCATTAGTCTCTCAAATTTCTAAAGGACGAAATCAAATAAATGCTAGGATTGACGATGGATATTTCCTTCCACTCAAAGTGTATTCTATCAAACCCCTGTAAAATTTTAGGGTTCTATTTACTTATATATATATAGTATAAGGGAATAATTAGTCTTTGGTCCAATGGACTTACCAAAGTAATGAAGAAGATAGAATCATGAATCCATACCTAGTTAATGTTAAACCATCTTATAAATGATCCATATATAATTAACATACATAATTATATAATTAAAATTATAATATGATTATACTTAGTCCATAATTAATAAATTAATGCAACAGTTTATTCGTATGGATACTTGTAAAGGGTGAGAGCGTAATCACATCACCTTTGATTCCGCCAGGAAGGTATTCACACATCTGAGGACTAAGGTGACAAAGAATTGATCTTAGTCTCGAGAAGAGGTATCTTTCTGTCTCTAAACCTTCTAATCAAGTCACTTGGATTCTTTGATGAGTTATTGGGAAAAAAATTGTTTTTCTTCTCCTTATTGTATGTTCCATAGCCATAGGAACCCAACATTTTGAAGGGTGAGGCACACATTAAATTATTATAACAATAAAATTGATGATTATTTGATGGGGATTGAAGACTTGATTCTATATTACTTAAACTTTTTTTTTTTGTTGAATCATATATAAATGTTTTTTATCTATTTCTTTTTCTTCTTTAATTTCTTCAGTTTAGTTTTGATTTATTTCTTTTTCTTTCTCTTCTTTCTTCTTCTTCTTCTTCTTCTCTTCTTCTTCTTCTTTCTAGTTTTTAGTTATTTCTTTTTTTTCTTTTCTTTATTTTTTCAGTTTTTTTATATTTAATTTTAAATAACTGGAAAAGGAAATTATTAACTTATTTTGATGCATATGTTCTTCGTATTGAATTCTAAATTTGTTTTTATATTCTTGAGAAAATGTTTTCTCTATTATCAGTATTAGAAGAAGAAAAATAATATGATTTTATCCAATTAATATCAAGAGAAAAATGAATTTCTTTACAATCATTTTTAAGAATAATATTGACTTGGGATTGAATCATATCTAAATGGGTGGGATATACTAGTGTATCTAGCAGTTGATGAATAGGAATAGGGATATTTGGAGTAAAACTGACACTATTTAAATTAATATTAATTAAATGTTGAAGTATTGGAAGGTTTTGTAGAGATAAATTTTGGATCAAACGAATATTTTGAAAATTAACCAAATTTGATTTGAATAGTATCATTTGTTCGTTGAATTGTCAAAGTTTAATAGGTTTGGGTTGAGTTATATCTTTTAATTCCTAATTCCTCCTTGAGTAATGTCATTCCATTTGAGTCTTTTAGGAAACTTGAGTTCTATAAGAATTATATTTTAATAATAATGTTTCATCTCTAACTATTGTTATTGTTTGAGCTTTGTTTGATAAAATTAATACTTTTTATTTTCATATTTAAAATTAAACTTGACTTAACACTAGAATCATTTAAGTTCATAGAAAATTTTGGAGATCAATTAAAATAAATAAGATCATTTTGCAAGATCTGAATCTATCATGCTATGAACAGAATCGATACATTTAGTAGCTCTAGCATCTCTTAAAAGGACAAAAACAAGAGTATCTAAACCTAATTGAAATAAAGGTTTAATAGCTACTTGAACTAATCTTATATGAGTATAATTAAAATGCTTCTTGTGATGATTGATACTTTGCTGACTAAGTAGTTTTAAACTTTTTAAGTTTTGATTTAATGATATTTCTTGTTCTTCAGTTTTGATTGCATGATTTTGACTAAATTCAAATTTTCCTTGTAAATAAACCATATTACTTTCCTTATGAGGAATTGACCAATTATGCAATTTCTCTATCTCAACTATATTTACTTCTTGACTATTAATTATGCTCAATCCACTGTCTAAATAAATTATATGCATAATTATCTCAAAGAGTATTACTCCTCGTGAAACGAATACGTATTTAAAGAACAAATCGTAATTGATAAAGAATGATGACTTGAGTCACGACCAGTCGCCTTTCTTTAAGACGATTCGCATTTCAGCTCTCTTTGCGCACGCAATAATAAAGAACGCCGTCCCTCGCGATAAAATAATCCCGCATACTCTCTGCTTTTCGCAGATTTCGTGGCACATTAGAACACCGTCAATCAAGAATAGACATTTTTTTGCCTTCTTCTTCTCTATATATAAAAACAGAGCTGTTTTCGAAAACTACCCATCAAACAATAGCTTTTCAAGAAACGTGGCGCCAAGTGCGAACAAAATCGTGAAATTCAATCACATCCGAAGAAAACCATCAAACGTGGTTGGCTGTTGACAAATCAAATAAAAAAATTAATTAAAAATAAGACAATTTAACATATACAGTTCCCGGCGCCCATCTTTCGACATTTATATACGTATACTGCAGGTTCGAACTGGTCAGCGTCGCGCGAGCCAAAACTTTAACCATTCTCCTACCCTTCATCTATTGTTCAAAACACACATACCAATACTTTTAAATATACTATTGCACTAACATTATCATATGAAGATGGAGAACAATTATTAGACCTAAGAGGCATGGAAGAACCAGATCAACTTAATCTCCATAAGATATTACTCATTGGTCATATAAAATAATCAGTATTTAATCCTTTATTAGATCAAATAATTTTCTAAACAGGGACCACCGTCAAATTGATCAACACGAGACATTGCGCTTACCTTTCCCTTCAAACCCAGCTTATTAAAACACTGATTAATAACTTGTTCACAGAAAAATTCAATTTGATCCAACTAATTACTGTAATAATATATGACTTTTGACTGTTCCAAAACTCATAATATCTGTGTGCTTTTTAAGCAGAACTTTATATTAAATGAACTGTTCTAAAACCGTCCATGGTTAATATTTTTATAATAACTTTACAAAACGTTTTTAACTTTAAAAAAAAGTGTTTTTGAAAAGGTATTTGGTGTTTAATAAGATTTAAGAATCACATTAAAAAAAATTAAAACTTAAAAATCACTTCATTTTCGTGAATGTAGTCATGTAGATAACTATATCAGAGGCTCAGAGCACATAAATATTTTATCTTCTTTGTTTCATTTTATGTTTTCTATCGTGCTTCGATTTTGTGATTTCCCAACTCGTGCATGTAAAATTCAATTACTTTAACCTTAGATCGTACTTTATATACTGTTGATAGATCGTACTGCTTAATCCAAATACAGAGAGAAATGTAGCATTACACTAATCAATATCATATTATACCTTCACGTATCGTTCTTCATATTCTTTAATTATATATATATATATATATATATATATATATATATATATATATATATATATATATATATATATATATATATATATATATTAATTGTAATGTGACACACAATTCTAGCAAGTTTTATCACAAAAAATAAAAAAATAAAAAAATAAAAAAAGGACGTTAGCCAGTTGGTTCCCTCCAACATCTTTCCCATCCAACGGCTGGAAATGATTCCTGATATCATCCAACGGTCGGAAATGTTTTTAATTGCTATTGAATGATCAGGGTTAGATTTGGATTTGAATATGATCCAACAATCAAAAGCATTTCCCAAAGGCTATTTCCTATAACATTTTACCTATAAATACTCCATCTCTGTTTCATTTCATCTACTCACTTGAAAGCTTTCTTTTGTGTATGGTTAATTGCATAGAAAATTTTCTTATTTCTCTTTTTATTTTAAGGCGTGTGTCCCGATCGATCGAGATCTATTACAAATCAATTTTCAAATTATTACTCAAGCGTCAACAACTACCCAAGGTATGTAAGTAACTTATAATTCAATTTACATATTAATTCCTATTGTTTGCTTAATTCAATTTTAACATTAGAGTTAATTAGATCAAATTAAAACCCACTCTTTGTTATTTTAATTATATTAAATTTTATTCATAAAATTTAACCCAACAATGTTTCTAACACTTTTTGATATTTACGTAGGGAATGTGTAAAATAAAGCTCATTTTTAATATCTAACAAAGATAAGATTGAAGATGACTATGATATCATGTATGAAGCATTTCACGACTTTTAGGCCCGTGACTCATCATTAATGCGCCTCAAGATCCAAGACAGCCCATTGGCCCGACTCCACTTTACGAAGCAAACCCTGCTGGCCCATTATATTAAAACCACACGGAACCCACCAGAAGGTGTAGTCCTAGAACCCGTTTAGATCCCGAACCCCTGTACCAGCCCATCTTACCGCATATAGAAATTTGTTAAGGAAAATACGCAGCAGATATTTATCCTAATTTCCCGATTTCTAAATCATTTATTCGAAGTGATAATCTTCGGAGGCTTAAACATATTTTATTCCTGCTTCTCGTGATAATCTTTGATAAGGGAAAAATAGATTTTATCCCTTATTTCTTAAAAAGATAATCCTTAATAAGGAAAAAGAAATTTTATCCCTTATTTCTTAAAAGGATAATCCTTAATAAGGAAAAATAGATCTTATTCCTAAAATAAGACGAAGATTCGTAACTGAGTCTCTATAAATTGGAAAGATCCCCTATGTGAGTGTATAAGATGCACCTAACTATCTCAACCTCCTTCTTCCTCTCCATATTATCAATTTAATCATCAAGCTGGCCTGCACACCTATTCTCGGGACGCCTCATTGCTCACCTCACAAGAAACGATGCCCCTAAGATTGGGACAACAAATTGGTTCTTACACTGGCGCCCGTCTACGGAAATCGAACAAAAAGTCTCACCAACGATTAGCAAGAGCTCGTTCCAATCTACCGTCCACAGCCTTCACACCGAAGCTCTGGCCGATCCCCACTGCATCCGATTCGTCCGGCACGTAATGTCATGCAACCAATGATCCAATGGGACAATAATTCCTCCATTGCCGGGCATGGAGAGAAAGTAGAGGAACAAGCAAGTTAAATACGGGCGAAATTGCGAAAGCCACTAACACTCACACAGATAATGGCAAGTCATGACTAAATCAGAAAGTCATAACCTAGAAGAGGTATTATCAATAAAGCCTTAAAGATTCTCTATCAATCTTTGCAATACCATTTACAAAGTCCCGGTAAGGTCAGATGTCCTACCGATCCAAGATGGAGCCGATGCCTAGCCGGTTCATTACGAAGTCCAGGTAAGGTTGATGTCCTACCGGCTTAGTATGGTTGATGCCCAACCTGGTCCACATTAAGTCCTGAAAGGTTGATGTCCCATCCTGCCCAAGATGGGCCGACGCCCAATCGGCTCAATACAAAGTCCCAAGGTCGATGTCCCATCTGGCCCAAGAGGTTGATGCCCAATCGGGTTTATTACTGTCCGAGAAAGGTTGATGTCCTATTTCGTCAGCATGGTCGACGCCCTCACCGGTTCATTACAAAGTCCGGCAAGGTCAGATATCCTACCTTACCAAGTATGGTCGACGCCTACCTAGTCCATTACAAAGTCCCGTAAGGTCAGATGTCCCATCGAATTCCAGCATGGCTCAACCAGTTCATTACAAAGTCCGGGAACGGTTGATGCCCTATCCGGCCTAGTATGGTTGATGCCCAGCTGGTTCATTACTAAGCCCAGGTAAGGTTGATGTCCTACCGACCCAGTATGGTTGATGCTCAACTTGTTCATTACAAAGTCCGGACAAGGTTGATGTCTACCACCAAGACGGGTCGATGCTCAATCGTTCATTACAAAGTCTCGTAAGGTCAGATGTTCTAACGGGCCACATTGGTTTATGCTAGTGGTTCATTACAAAGTCCGAGTAAGGTTGATGTCCTACCGACCCAGTATGGTTGATACCCAGCTGGTTCATTACTAAGTCCCAGTGGCTGATGTCCTATTCGCCCAAGATGGTCGATGCCCACCGTTCATTACAGTTTCGGACCGCCGACGCCATATCCGACCAAGATGGGTTGATGCCCAAATTCGGTTCATTACTAAGTCCTGAACCGTTGATGCCCCATTCGGGCCCAAGATGGTCGAGCGCCCAATCGTTCATTACTAAGTCTAGAAAGGTTGATGTCTTATCCACTTGGGAATGGTTAATGCCCAACCGTTCATTACAGTCCTGAACTGCTGGATCGCCCATGCGGGCCCAAGATATTGACGCCCAGCCTGCCCATTACTAAGCCTGTGGCTGCATTGATGTCCCACCTACCTAATATGGTTGATGCCCAACCGGTTCATTACAAAGTCCGAGCAAGGTCGGGACGTCCCACCACCCAAGATGGTCAATGCCTAACCGGTTCATTACAGTCCGCAAGGTCGACGCTCTATCGACCCGCAAGAGATGGTCAATGCCTAACTGGTTCATTACAAAGTCCGGGTAAGGTTGATGTCCTACCGGCCTAGTATGGTTGAAGCCCAACTGGTTCATTACAAAGCTCGGGTAAGGTTGATGTCCTACCAACCCATTATGGTTTATGCTCAGCTGATTCATTAAAAATCCTGGGTAAGGTTGATGTCCTACGGGTACACAAGAGTCCAGACTAT
Source organism: Tetrastigma voinierianum (assembly GCA_016808115.1). Taxonomy (NCBI): domain Eukaryota; kingdom Viridiplantae; phylum Streptophyta; class Magnoliopsida; order Vitales; family Vitaceae; genus Tetrastigma; species Tetrastigma voinierianum. The sequence continues at coordinate 759,077 of JAEQBH010001838.1, read as the reverse complement.
GGCTCTAAGCCGTCTAACACTTTCAAAAGACCGCACGTGGCTCTTAGTCACTGGAACTTCCCGATGCCGCACTTCCGCTCCAAGCCATCCGACACCTCTTAATGCCAAACTTTGGCTTTGGCCGCCGACACTTCTCTAAAAGACCGGGACTGTACCTGCTTCCCCAAGACTCTTAATGTTGGGATTTCCCGCCTCTAAGCCGTTTGACGATTTCTTAATGCCAAACTTATGGTTCTAAGCCGTTTGGCACTTTCTAAAAGCCAAACTTGTGGCTCTAAGCCGTCTGACACTTCCTAAATGCCGACTTTGGCTCTGTCGTCCGACGCTTCCCACGCCACTTCTGGCCCGAAGTCGTCTAGGTTAATTTCTTAATGCCGCATCACGGTCGTCCGACACTTTCAAAAGACTAGATTGTGGCTCTTAGCCTACTAGCACTTTCTTAATGCTAGACTTCTGGCTCTAAGTTGTTTGGCACTTTCTAAAGGTCAGACTTGTGGCTCTAAGCTGTCTAACACTTTCTTAATGTCAAACTTCTGGCTCTAAGCCGTCTGACACTTTCAAAAGACCAGACTGTGGCTCTTAGCCTTATGGCACTTCCTTAATGTCAGACTTCTGGCTCTAAGCCTTTTGGCGCTTTCTTAATGTTAAACTTATGGCTCTAAGACATTTAGCACTTTCTAAAGGCCAAACTTGTGGCTCTAAGCCGTCTGACACTTTCTTAATGTCAAACTTCATTTAAACTCCGTCTAAGATTCTTCTTCAAAAGCACTTCACCGCGCTCTTAGACTACTGCACTTTCTTAATGCCAGACTTTTGGCTCTAAGTCTTCTGACACTTCCTTAATGCCAGACTTCAGGCTTTAAGCCATCTGGCGCTTTCTTAATGACAAACTTATGGCTCTAAGCCATTTGACACTTTCTAAAGGCCAAATTTGTGGCTCTAAGCCGTCTAGCACTTCCTTAATACCAGACTTCTGGCTCTAAGCCGTTTGACGCTTTCTTAATGCCAAACTTATGACTCTAAGCCGCTTCGGGCACTTCTAGCCGACTAAGGCTCTAAGTCGTCCGCACTTCCCACGCCGACTCGTCGTCAGCTCTCGACACTTTCTTAATGCCGTACTGGGCTCTAAGCCGTCTAACACTTTCAAAAGACCAAACTGTGGCTCTTAGCTTGCTGACACTTTCTTAATGATAGACTTCTAACTCTAAGCCGTCTGGTACTTTCAAAAGCACTGCACTGTACTTTTAGCATGCCGGCACTTCTTAATGCTGCACTTCCGTTCCAAGTCATTGACACTTTCTCTAATGCCGACTTCACGGTCAGCTCCTGGACACTTCTTAATGCTAGACTTCTGGCTCTAAGCCTTCTGGCACTTTCAAAAGACCAAACTATGACTCTTAGCCTGCTGGCACTAAGCCTTCTGGCACTTTCAAAAGACCAAACTATGACTCTTAGCCTGCTGGCACTTTCTTAATGTCAGACTTCTGGCTCTAAGCCGTATGACACTTTCAAAAGACTGGGGACTGTACTCTTAGCCCAATGACACTTCTTTAATGCCAAACTTCCTGGGCCTGCTCCATCTGACACTTTCAAAAGACCATATTGTGGCTCTAAGCCTGCTGACACTTTCAAAAGTCCATCCTTTAGACTCCTAGCCCGCAGGCACATGTTTAAATACAACAATGACTCTCAGCCTGTGCCTTCTTTCTCTTCACCACCTAGGGGGCAGGTTATGAGTCTTGTTCCCTCAAAGTTGACTGATCTAAGTCAATGCTTTCTAATCCAAGGCCCTTCAAATGATCCTCGCTTAAGGCCTCTTAACCGACCCCCGCTCGGGAAGAGCTAATGCAGATCAATTTCTAAAAAGATCAAAGAAGAACAAAATGTTCACCCCTTAACGACCTCCCGGCAAACTGACTCCAGGTATGACTCCGGGGCCATGAAGGTGCGGCTGGAGCCTAACCCCGCGAGTTCTTCATCGCCAAGAGGAGCTCACGCGGCCCTTCCTTCTGATCTCGAGAAATCGACTGATGTTGAGAAACATGCGGTTCACATGCACTTTATATCCATACACATGTTCAATGCACGCATTAATTCTCCCAGTCCCTTTAACTTTCTCCACTGATACGAAAGACTGCGATTTTCCGACCGAAGAAGCACCAACCTTCCACGAAAAATGGGCCAGGAGTACCATGACTTTTGTGTGCCCGCACCCACTACTCAATAAAGCCCGGCTACTCGCGCAGGCCTACTACTCGCCCACCTCATGAAGAGCTCCAAGGCGCTCCACAATATTAAAAATCACACCTGAACCCACCGTATGGTAGTTTTAGAACTCCATTGGGATCCCGAGTCCTCCCAAATTTCGCCATATATCTTATCACATATGAGAAATTTGTTATGGGAAAATACGCAGCAGACATTTATCCCGACTTCCCGATTCTAAACTCTTATTTGGGCGATAATCCGATGTTTAAAAAACATATTTTATTCCTTATTTCTGTGCTGATAATTCCTTGATAAGAGAAAAAACAGATTTTATCTCTCTTATTTCTTAAAATGATAATCCTCGATAGCGAAAAACAAATTTTATCCTTATTTCAAAAGGATAATCCTTAATGCTTAAAAACTGATCTTATTCCTAAAATAAGAACGAAGATTTCAAACCGAGCCCTATAAATTGGATGATCCCCCATGTAGCAGGTAGGCATGCAATCTAACTATCTCAATCTCCTTCTTCTTCCTCTCCATATTGTTGACTTAATCATCGGAGAGGTGCCCGGCATACCATCGCCGGATCGCCCTTTCAGAAGTTCACATCATGCTAACCCATGCCCCTTCAAGATCGTACAAACAACACCTTACATCATGCAGCCATTTTACTTTATAAACCCTGCATTCACTTTCTTACTTTTTCTAATTATGTTTTTTTGGTTTCACCCTTTTCCTTTATCTTTTATGAGAAATTTCTCCACCTCTGAGTTTTTAAATAAATTTATTTTTTAAAAATAAATAATAATATTTTGAATCCATTATCAATGTATTATAATATGTCAAATATTCGTACGAGTTTTAATTTACTTTCAAATAAAAACTATATTACTTAAAATGAATAATATAATAATAAAATAATATTAGTTTTGTTAAAGAGAATAAAAACTAATATATTAGTGGATTAATAAAAACTAATCCATATTAAAATAATATGGATTTAATAAAGCCATAAATTATATTTTTAAGTAAACAATAATTTTTTTATTTATTTCTATTCAATTTGTATATAATGTTGAACTACTCCCTTTTTTCAAAGATTCCAATTTGGGATCTCTCTTAACTCTGTCTCATCCCTTTATCGCTTGAAACAAGCCTTAAAAGGCTATAACTCACTACTCCTCATGTATTCTCTCTTACAATCCTCTCCGGTTCTCATTTTCTAAGTTGTTGCGTTCTTGGAATTGTGCAGTTTCAGTTCTTCAAAAAAATGGGTGAACAAATCCCATTCAACGCCATAGCTAACGTTTTATTCAAGTTAGGGTCCTTGGCTATTGAAGAAATTAGATCCATTTTTGGTGTTTCAAAGGAGCTCAGACAGCTTGAGGAGACACTGGGCACCATCAAAGCTGTACTTGTTGATGCTGAGGAGAAGCAGGAGAAAAGCGAAACCGTAAAAGCTTGGGTGAGGAGACTCTAAGATGTTGTGTATAATGCTGATAACTTGTTAGATGATTTTCAGACGCATGGAGGAGTGGCAAGTCAGGCTGTCACTTTTTTCCTCATCTTCTCATCTTCAAATCAACTTCTATTTTGTGTTAAGATGAGAAATAAAGTTTCAAGATATCACAGAACGGGTAGATACTATTGCAAAAGAAATCCCTCTGCTAATTCTTATTCAACGGTACAATACTGACTGGCAGAGGAATAAACAGTAGTTGGAGATACCACTCAGATGTATTAACATCTGAAACCGTAGGAAGAGATGAAGAAAAAGATGAGATCATAAATTTGTTGTTATCATCAAATAATCAAGAAAAAATTTCCATTGTTGCCATTCTTGGTATTGGAGGGTTGGGTAAGACCACCCTTGCCCAGTTGGTTTATAATGATAAGAGAGTGGAACAATGTTTTGAGCCTAGAATATGGGTTTGTGTTTCCGATGACTTTGATGCAAAAAATCTTAAAAGACTTGTGTCAGGAGGATGTAGAAAGGTTGGAGTTAAATGGGTTAAAGAATCTTCTTCATGAAGAATTAACTCAAAAGAGATGCTTGCTAGTACTAGACGATGTTTGGAATGAGAGCTATGAAAAATGGGATCAATTGAGAATTTTGTTGATGGTTGTAGGGGAGGGCAGTAAGATTTTAGTGATCACTCGAAATAGTATAGTTGCATCAGTTATGGGAATTAATTTGTAACATGTTGTGCGTTTGGATCAAAATGAATCTTGGGATTTATTTTCAAAAAGAACATTTGAGGAGGGAGAAGATCAGAAAGCGCATCCGGAGTTGGTAGAAATTGGAAAAGAAATTGTGAGTATGTGCAATGGAGTTCCACTTGTCATCAAGACAATATGAGCAATATTGCGTTCGAAACCAAAGAAATTGAGTGGTTGTCCATAAAATATAATGAAAATTTGTTATCACTAGGAGCTGGCCGAAATAATGATCTTTTAACGGTATTGAAGTTAAGCTACAATAATCTACCAACACATTTGAAGTAACGCTTGCGTATGTGCATTATTTCCGAAAAAGATTATGAAATTGAAAAAAGATTGTTGGTGCAATTATGGATGGCGCAAGGCTAGCCATATATTAGATGAGAACGTAGGTGAACAATATTTGAAGGAATTAGTGTCAAAATCGTTGTTGGAGTCATTTGAAAAAGATGCTTACAATAATATACTACGTTACAAAATGCATGATCTTATCCATGACCTTGCAAATTCTGTTATAGGATATGAGATTCTCACGGTGTGAAGGAGATCTTGACGGGAGTTCGTCATGTATCATTGTTTAAACCAATGAATCTCAAGTTGAAGGATTTCAAAGTAAAACACATAAGAACTTTTTTAGGCACTACAATGTATGATGAAAATGAATTGATTCAATGTATTAAATCCAACTTTTAAACATTTGGCGAGCATTGTTTCAAATATCTAATTTAACTAAGGTGCCAAAAGCTCTAGGTAAATTGGAAGTATTTAAGATATCTTCATCTCCCTCAAATTGGTTTGAGGTACTCCTAATAGTATCACGAGTTTAAACAAATTGCAACCTTAAAGCTTGTTAGATGCAACCATTTACAAAGAATTCCAAAGATATATGAGTTGACAAGTCTTAGGCACTTGGAGAACGGTGGGTGTTGGTCTATGACTCATATGCCATGTGGAATAAGAAAATTGACTTTGCTTCAAAGTCTAAACTTATTTGTTACTGGAAATGGGAGAGGGGGCTATGGATAATTATGATAAGATTGGTGGATTGAGTGAATTGAAATGGCTCCAACAACTTCAGAGGAGAGCTTACGCTGGCCTAAATGGGAGTGGATAAGGTAGAATCCAGGAAGCAAATTTGGGGGAGAAACAACACATTCAGTCATTGAAATTAATGTGGGGGCACTCAAGATCATAAGCTGAGTCAGGTGAAGATGCTGAGTCAGTGCTAGATGGCCTACAGCCACATGGAACCCTAAAGAAGCTCAGTATAGGAGGTTACATAGGAATAAGGTTTCCAAGTTGGATGATGAATGGTGGGTTGATGAGTAGAATGCTCCCTAATCTCACCATTGTTGATTTAGAAAGCTGCTCAAGATGCCAGACTTTGCCATGCTTTGCTTCGCTACCTCACCTCAAGTCTCTCCGCCTCCAATATTTAGAAAACGTGTAATACATGCGAGTCTAATAGAAGGGTCGTTTTTCCCGTCTCTTGAAAACATCTTTCTTAATGGAATGCCAAAGTTGAAGCGATTGTTGAGAACGTCGGACTTACCAACACACCCACCTCTGTCATTTCCTTGTCTTTCAGCATTAAGGATAAGCTATTGTGATGAGTTTGCATCCTTGGAACTGCATTCATCTCCTCTTCTCTCACAGTTAGATATCGAGTCTTGTTAAATCGCATCCTTGGAATTGCATTCATCTCCTCTTCATCTAAATTAGAGATACGGAAATGCCTCTAGCCTCACATTCTTACTACTGTTTCAATCACCTTTCTTTCTACTTTAGCGATATGTATCAGAATGTGGTAAGTTGACATCCTTGCAAGTGTCTTTATTACCTTGTCTTAACACACTACAACTGTTTAATGTGAGAGAAGAGGAACTGCAGCAGTTAATGCTTGTCACTGACTCTTCATTGGAGGATTTGTCTATTGGCAAAATAGATGATCTGACATCTCTCCCAGGTGAGCTGCTTCGACATGGCTCAACTCTTGAGCGTCTCTCGATGTACAATTGTTCTGCTTTGGCAACGTTACCAGACTGGCTAGGCAGCCTCACCTCACTTAAAGAGATTGTTATATCTTATTGTGAGAACCTAACAAAAAGATGTCGAAGGGGAACAGTTAAATACTGGGCCCAGGATTTCATATCTCATATGTTAATTTCACCGGTAATGAAGAGTGAATTGATACAGAATGTTATTTCAGGTTCGAAATCCCACAACTTTCGTCCCAGTTCTATTTAATTTTCTTGGTTATAAATATCACTAATAATTTCTTGCTAATTAAAAGTTATCCTTCTATTTTGTGTTTCCAAATTTTTATGTTAGCTATTTTATATATATGGAATTATTGCAAATTCAATTTAAAAGGGAGTAAAGTGTGTGGTTAGTGGATCATCGCTTCAATGCTTCTCAAGAACTCAAACCGCGAATGTAGGGGTGATCAAACACATGCCGACAGGAGACGAGCAAGCTATAAGCAATCATGACCCTAAGTAGCCCCATGGAGAAATCCCTTTTTCCAAATAAAAGGTTCTTTCCTTTCTCCAAGCCAAAAGGCCGTGTTTTTGGAAAGTGAAAATAGATTCTTTCAAAAGCGAAAGAAGATGATCCTAGGTAGCTCGAGAAGAGGACTTGGATAATTATCTTTTGCGGTATTTTACATGGAGGAAAGACAAAGGTGGGAGGTTTGAACTTGAAAATGGCGGGAACTATCTCTTGGGGAATCAATAGTTGTCTTCTCATTTGATCCAATTTTACTGCTCTGCTTGAACTATACATCATGGCCCTCCGATAATCGAACTTTGGGTCTCATGGTTGGAAATAAGCCTAAAAGAATATTTTTTTTGCTTTAATACATACAATATGACCCTCGGGCCACAATGTATACGTAGGCATCAGTAGCACCAAATTAAAATTGCCCGATCTAGTATCAAGCCAGGGCTAAGGCCAAGCCCATGAATAAAAGTCCAGATAAAAAAGGCTTAGATCCATTTGAGTAAGCCCAAATAAAAGCCTAGGGGTATTTCTAAAAAATTTTACATTTTTTGAAGTCAAACAAAGTTTTTCTCAAACATCGTATGAGCAGTAAAGGTAAGGTGGTTATTCATCGCAATTTCGCAAGGAACAAGCCTCTCTAATGGAGACATGAAACTTCCTTGAGGAACAAGCATTTCTAATGGAGATGTGGATATATAAATTCTTGAGGAACAAACTTTCCTAATGGAAGACGTGGGCAGTGTCTTCGAGAAGTATGGAGAATGGAGAAAATGGAGACTAGTGTAGCAAGTCAAGACGTCTATAAAATTAGGAACATAACCGATTATCCAATCAATCAATCGACTCAATGTCAATTTGCTTTAGCAAATCCTAGCTTTTCAATCATCTTTTATCAATTTTAGCATTATATTTCCTAGTTTTAGCCAAGTTTCTATCAATTTCCCAGCACAGTGTTATTTCATTCATTCATAGTGAAATCAGATATTTACTTCAGCAATTCCAACATTCTAATTCCAAGTTCTATTCAAGTTTTTGTCAAATTTTCAACACAATATTATTTTCATAGTGAAATCCAATGTTTACTTCAACAATTCCAACATTCTATTTGCCTATCTAAGTCTCCACATGTGGCTGAAATCTAACATTTTTCTTTAGCATTTAATTTCTACAATATTTCCATTTGTACGACATTTTCTACTATGATTATAAGGAAATGTTAAGGAAACTAGGGAGTCTACATAGTCTGATTAGAAATTTGATCTTACGAGCCATTTTAGTTTGGAAACACTTTAGTTTCCTGGCACGCTCACAAGCTTATATTTTGTATGTTCGTGTGAAAATAAAAATCATCACAACAACTTCTCTAAGTCAAGTTGATAATGATTAAAATCAGAGAATCCACATAGGAGATAAGCTTGGTTATCAAACTAAAGTTGGAACACAAATAGGTCTTCACTCTAAAGAGGATTGCTTGGTCCTCAAGCCTCCTAATTCCACGCTGGAAGGATATATTGCAGTGTAGATATGTTAGAATTATATTTAGATATCGACAGCACAGAGTCCCAACACAAAGTATTATTCATTTTGGAAGAGACTCATCACATATCAGAGAAACGTATCTCGGTATAACTGAGAGCGCCTCAAAAGTGTTGAAGAGTGCAGAGTGCAAATACTCTCTAAGGTATTGCATGTTAAAAGCCTTTCACCTTCTATGAAAGATGATTTGTTTTATTTTTCACTTTATGTTGATTTGATGTATGAGGTAGTATGTGCGATGTTGTAAAGACGGGAAATGGCGATTCATTCTAAATTTCACCGGGAGTGATTAGGCTAAAAGGCCTCGTTTGAGGGGGAGATCTCAACCATATAAGACTAATCAGACTTGTTTCGTATCAGTAGAAATCCCATCTAAGCACAATCCCACGAATGTAGGCATGACAAAACCGTGTAACCTCGCGGATTTGTCTATTGGCAAAATAGATGATTTGAAATCTCTTCCAGATGAGTTGCTTCAACATGGTTAAACTCTTGAGCACCTCTCAATTTACAATCGTTTCCGCTTAAGTAACGTTACTGTGACTGCTAGGTAAATTTCACCTCACTTAAAGAGATTGTTATATCTCATTGTGAGCACCTAACAAAAAGATGTCTAAGGGGAACAGGTGAATACTGGCCCAGGATTGCTCATATCTCACATATTAATATCAACGGTAATTGTGAGTACCATGATCTCTAGGATCCGTTAATTACTAGCCCAGTGGTCCGCTAGGCTCAGTGGCATATGTAGCTCACCCGACCAGCGGCTTCGCCGACTCCTACTCATCTCATCAAGACCAAGCGTGATGCATCTCGGGATCAGAATCTATGGAGGCCGATCAGGTGCCGGGATAAACTCTTCCATGGCCAGTTCGACGCGCCGTTCCAGACTTCCAACCTCCGGCCGCCATTCCACCCCATATGGGAATTCTATCTCATATGATAAGTATGTTTCGAATAAGCACATAGAAGCGGAAAATCCGCAAAAGAAATCTTATCAGCGAATTCATCAGCTTTCAAATCCCACACTCCTCGGAGAGATAATCCTGGAAAAGGGAAAGCCAATCCCCAATAAGGAAGAACTAGTCATCGATAAGGAAAAGAAGATTTCCTCCCTTAAATTAGGAGGAGATAGAATTCTACCCCAAGAAGGAAGGAGGAGATTTTCAGGAACTAAACCTTATAAGTCGGAAAGATCTCCACCCGGAAGGCTGCATGTGCTGTGCATGTACTCAAACTCGCCTATTCTCTTCTCCCTTTCCATATTTTTGCTAACTTAATCATCGGAGAGGCGGCCAACCCAATAATCACGGAGCACCCCTTTTGCTAGTTCACACGGTAATCACGATGCTTAGAGAAACTGACTATCAAGATCCCTACAACTTGACGCTCAGGGGATCCGAAGATTAAAGTCCCATCAATTGGCGCCGCTCAGGAAGTGAAAAAGTCTCTGCTGACACAGTATGGCTCTGCTCAATGATTCTCTAAAGAAATTCGTTACCTAGAACACTTTCGACTCCCCTTCCACATGATCTGGTCTGCCAGCTGTAATGTTGAAGAATCCGATGCATCAAACACCTGAAGATCAATTCCTCCATTGGCATCAGGAGATGGAGAGAAAGCGGGAGGGAGCAGGAGGTGAGATGCAGAGCTGATGTGCTCGAGCCAATCTGGCCAGAACGTGAGAATGATAAGTCGAGGTCCCCAGAGTAGAAAAGCCCCGACCTTGGAAAAAGCAGGCTGTACAGTGGCTAATGTGTTAAACATCTTGTAGTCCTTAATAAAGGCAAAAAGCCCATTGTTTCCAACAATGAGGCCCTAGCAGATGATGAGTTGTCCTCCGAGAGGTCCCCATCCACGAGTCCCCTACCAGGAAGGATTACTCGGGGCAGCACAAGGGCCAAATGGAAAAGGAAGCATTCATGACCGCCTCTACCCCCTCACACCGTTGGCGCTTCTCGCTGCTTAGGAGCAGCGACATGAGGTAGGAACCAAACGCTCAAGCCTTAAACTTGTGACGTTGTTACTCGATCAAGATGATGTCGCCTAACGCATCCCCGCCTTCAGCAAGGCCTACATTCTATGCATAGCCTGGCAACCCCGATCTCTAGTCCCACGACATGCTCTCTTCGCCCCTAAGGTAACACATCCTTAATTACGAGCCACCCCGAAGGTTCTACATACCAACTTTTGCTATGTTCGATGGTTTTAATGACCCTTATGATCTATGCTCCATTACAACCAAGCAATGACTCAATCACTCATTAATGACTGAGGTATTTAAACTCCTTCTCATATTCACCATAGACGTGATTCCTACCTCAAATTCAAGAACCTGCCTCCCACTTGGCCTTTATACGAATCAGAACATAATTTTCCCGAAATTCTCGAACAAAGAAACCTTGGCAGGCATCTGTCTAGCATATGGACGCCCTTTAAGACAAGCTTCCACCAATCATAGGCCCCACTTTACAAAAGTGAGACCCCACACATGAGACTTACTCAGAGGACATTTAATTCCTCCAAACGTACTTAAGCTTCTAAATGCAAGAATTAACCTTTTTCAGATTCTTCCAAACTCGTTCCAGGAACTCCTCCACTCCATGTCTTCTTACCGAATCAATCTGAACTTTCGTGGCTGTCAAATGCTCTAAAACCCGAGCCATATCATGAGAAATCTTACCACATGCTTCGTTGGCTCTAAAGCATATCATGGTCACTGAGCAGATTTCGAAGGATCAAGAGGCTAAGGATCCGTCTTCTCGGGATTAATAATTTTTAGTAACCTCTTCAACAGGGTTCTAGGGTCTATCCATCCTATTCAGAAAACAAGGACATTCGCATTAGGCCAACACAATACTATACACATACACTTCTAACTTATGAACTATTCAAGAAACGCCTAAACGTAGGCTCTGATACCACTAAATTGTAACTCCCCACCTACACTATGGCAAGTAAGGGGACGCCTACACAAAGTTCGAGGTTCTAAACCCGCTCTTTGGCAAGCCAATTGAGAACAACTCAAGCAAAAAGTCAAAATTGACATAATCATATTTCAAAAGTCTTAATTATAAAAATTCAGACTACAAATATAATCTATAAAACTACCACCATATGTTTAAAAGTCACAGATGCCAGCCTTAAAAAAAAAAAAAAATACTGTGATTAATACAAGTTTCACTATACAAAAAATATTACACAACCACTTCTATTACAAAGAATAGGATCCTCTACAAAGGAGGATCCTAAGGCCGTGGTCAGCCTCGACGAACGCGGGATGTCCTCGCGACAACTTCTTCAAAGACTCAATGACAAACACTACGCTAAGCTTATATCTTAGTGAGGAAAATACATAAAAACAAAACCACTTATAACTATTCTCAAATACAGTAAATAAGCATGCAATATTATTTCAGGTAATTACATTTAACCATTTTCATGCTTATCTAAGCTCATAAATAGATTTATATATATATATATATATATATATATATACACACATACACATGGCTTATCCTTACAAAGTCATCATATTCATCTCTCTCATAGGAACACATATCATACGTCGGAATATTAAGGTACTGAGAAGCATAATATGATATAGAAGTATGCCGATGCATCATAAATTCTTATTTTCATAAGCATATTTGTCCTTATTCATGTACTTTTCATATAAATGTTCATTGTGATGTACTGGCAAGAAGAATGAATAGTGTGTACACATACAAGAAGTACTGTAGGTACAAGACAATACAAGGAGTGCGTAAACATTGAACAAGAGTGCCATGAAGATAATCAAAGAGTGCCAGCACTAATTAGGAGTACCGAAACACTAAAACCCTATTTATTCACTATCCGATCTTAAGCAGTCATACAATTATATGTGATCTAAATATTTTATCGAGGTCTAACCTCATTCATATTATTTTCCAAGTCAATTCAGACCGTAATTTCTTCATACATATCAACATGTCTAAATCATAACTATCATGCATTAACAATGTATTTTCGAATAAAGAGGTCAAATTATGGGAAATGTTCTTCCCACCTAAAGATAAAATTTTCACCTTCACTTGCACAATTTTCTAGGTATAAATGAGACATTTTACCCAAACTTCTTTCATGAAAGTTGTAATTCAATGAGTCTATTTTCGTAGAAATTGGAATCATCTCACAGGATCATTATAACTTAACTTATGGCCAAAATACAAACCACCCATGTTAAGAAATCAAGACCAAGATTCTACTTCGCCCCAAAAACAGGACTTAAGGTTAGAACTGTTTCACATCTTCTAGATCTTGTAGACCTCTTGTGGTTCTTTCCAACTAGAACTGCTCAATTGAGGTCAAGAAGCCATGTTATGCACAGTACAAGAAAACGTAGTTCTGGGGAAATTTTGACAGCACTTCTCCTATAGTTCTATCATATCCATTTTACAAAAAATGGTCCTTAGCAAAGGACACTCACAACACAATTTTGCAATACTTTCTTCATGAAAGTTGTACTCCCAGAAGTCTAGATTACACAAAAATTTGAAATACTCAATTTGGATGAGTAAAAGTCAACTTATGACCCAAAGACCAAGACTATACTAAAATCAGAGAATAAACCCATAAGCTTACCTTTAAGCTTAGATTCGGGTTCTAGAATTTGTTGGGCACCATAGGGCCAAATTTGATTACCCTTTCTTCTTAGGAGTTATTCTACAAGAAGTCTGGGGACACAAAATTGGAATCACTCAATTTGGAGGTCTAATGGCCAAGTTATGGTCAGAAAAAGAGCAAGGGTAGGAAAAAAAAAACGGACAGCACCTTCGACCCATACAAAACTTAACTTATTTTTCACACCAAACTCTTCCATTGAGGATCCAAAACAAAAGCATAACACAAAAAAACACAAAATAGAATAAGGAAATCCCAAACCTTTACCAAACTTCAAACCCTAAATCAAAATATACCTATAGATGGAGGAAATTAGGATTTTCCTAACCTTAAAGCTTCAAAGCTTTCCTTTTTAGCTTTTCTCTTCCTCTTTCTCTTCTTCTTCATCCTTCCTCCTTTCTTCTCCCTTTTTTTCCCTTCTTTTCTTCCAAACCATGCCCTAGCTTTCCCTTAAGCCAAAATGAGAACTCCCTTGTTCTATGAGACAAAATGTGGTCTTATCCCTTTTTGTTATAAGGCCATGTTTAGCAAAAATCTCATTTTTGGCTTAAGTTTTTCCCTTTTTCTATTTAGTGCTCAAAGTTCATTATATTTTCAAATCACTTATCATTATTCCATAATAACATATAATCTTCTTACATAATGTCCTTTGAGTCCTTATTTTGTAATTGACCATTATACCCTTTGACTCTCGATAAACAGGGTTTATCATTTTTCACTCTTAGCACTTAAATTCCCGAAAAAAACAAGTTTTACTTTTATTATACCTCTAAACTGTAATAAACTACTATGATATATTTTCGGGTGTTACAATTCCCTCTCCTTTAAAAGAATTTTGTCATCGAAATTCATACCTGAATCAAAAAGTTGCGAGTATCAGGCTCCCTCATACGCTTGCCCTGCTAGCTTCCTCCCGCCATGGTGTCGCAGAGCACTTTCACCAATCCAGATTTGTTTATTTTGCAAATGCTTCACTTCACGAGCCGTAATAGCCTCGGGTTCTTCATCATACGAAAAATCCTATCGTATCATAATTTTATACTCGCGTGATATGCGATTCATCCGAACTAGATTCGAAGCATAGACATGGAACACATCACGTAATCCTGGCTAATCTAGAGGAGGCTAACTCCATAGGCCATCGGTCAAATTCTTTCTAAAATCTCATATGGGTCAATGAATCTTGGACTCAGATTCCCTCTCTTTCGAAATCTGAGTATCTTCCTCCACGATGATACTTTCAAGAATACTTGTCGACTCATATACACATCGTTTCTTCAAATCAGCATAAGACTTCATTTGGCCACTTACATTCTTTTAACCTCAATAATAACTCGAACTTTATCCCCTCAGATCTTCACTATGTCAGGACCAATCACTTTATGCTCATTCAACTCCTTCCAACAAACGAGAGTTCTACATCTCTGGCTATATAAGGCTTCATACAATGCCATGGCAATACTTGCCTGATAACTTTTGTTATAGGCAAATTCCATCAATGGAATATACCTATCCCAACTTCCAGGAAATTCCATTACACATCCCCGGCTATCTTTCGAGTACTCGAATCAACCTCTCTGACCGCCCATCCGTCTAGTACGGGTAATGTTGTAATCGAAATTGCCGAGTTCCTGGCTAACCTAATCCCTTCCAAAACCTCGATGTAAATCGTAGATCTCTATTCGACACAATGGACAACTACATACCATGCAATCACACAATCTCATCCACATAAATTTCAAATTAGTCGACCATAAAATAGTTAATCCTAATCAGATAAAATGGGCTAACTTTGTTAGCCTATCAACTATAATATACTCGAATCATGCTTCTTTTGCATGAGAGGAAGACCAAACACAAAATCCATGAAAATATTGCCCCAGTTCCACTGTGAAATAATAACCCAGATTTGCATTTTGATGTTCAAATTCAATTACCGATATGTCAAACATTGACACAAACTCTATCACATCTCTTTCATTACTCATCACCACACATCGCTTCAAATCCTAGTACATCTTGGTACCTCCAGGATGCATGGTGAATACTGTATTATGGACTTCATATAACAACTTATTTTTCACTTCCTCATCATCTATAACACATAATCTGTTATTATAAAACACTTCCCCATTTTCCTTTTCTCTCAATAGCCGCCTTAACTCCTCTCAATTAACTATACCTTTTCTCGCGAATCTAACATCATCCTTTTGGGCATCAACTATCATTTGCTTCAAAACAGGTTGAGCTTATAATTGAGCTAATAGCACTCCATCTAGCGTTATTCTCCATCTACTGAACTGCAATGTTAAAGTTGACACCGTCTTTCTACTTAAGGCTTCTGCCACCACATTAGTTTTTCTTGGGTGGTAATCTATGATGCAATCATAATCTTTAAACAATTCTAGCCACCGACATTGCCTCAAATTAAGTTCCTTCCGTGTCAACAAATACTTGAGACTTTTAGGATTTGTATAAATTTTGCATTTTTCACCATATAAGTAGTGTCGCCATATCTTCAAAGTGAATACTACCGCAAAATAATTCCAAATCATGCAGAGGATAATTCTCGTTTCATGTAGCTTCAATCAGCTCTGGATGCATATGCCATTACTTGCCCAAGGTAGGCTATGTCAATATCATCGGTGCTTTAAACTAACATTTCTTCAATCAAGCCAAAACTATTCGTGATTTATCTCTCCACTCAAACTTTACTTCATTTCTAAGTAATTTGGTGAGTGGAGAAGCTATGACAGAGAATCCCTTCACAAATCTTCTATAATATCCTGCTAGGCCTAAGAAACTTCTCACTTCAGTCACATTTCGGGGCGGTTTCCAATTCACCATAGCTTTAATCTTAGCAGGATCAACTCTTATACCCTCTACAGCTATAATATGGCCTAGGAATGAAACTTCCTTTAGCCAAAATCGCACTTCTGCTGCTTTCGACATACAACTTCTTTCTCTCAAAGTCTGTAGAACTATTTGTAGATGCTTCGCCTCATGCTCATGCTCATCTCCTCGAATATACCACAATATATCATCAATAAACACCACCATTAAATCGTCCAAATAGTGGCCGAAAACACCCTATTCATCAAATCCATGAATGCCGTCGGTGCATTAGTTAACCCAAATGGCATTACTAAAAACTCATAATGGTCGTATCGGGTCCTAAATGATGTCTTCGGAATGTCAACATCTTTTACTCGCAATTGATAGTACCATGATCGCAGGTCTGTCTTAAAGAAGACACCTGCTCCTTTAACTAATCAAATAGATCTTCTAATTGCAACTGCACTTGTTTTTCATCACACTATTGATTCACGATAATCAATGCACACTGTTAGAGTGCCATCTTTTTTCATGAACAAAACAAAGTACCCAATGTGAGAAAACACTAGTCGATCAACCCTCTTTATCCAAAAGTTTTATAGTTGAATCTTTAGCTCTTTCAACTCAATCGAGCCATCCTATATGGTGGCTCGAAATGAGTTGTTCTCAGAAACTTCAATAGATAAATCCACCTCTCTTTCAAGGGGAATACCCGACAACTCTTCAGGAAATACATCCGGAAATTCTCTTACTATCATAATATTTTCCAATTATATTTGACCTCTTTTAGAGTCAAGAGCCAAAGCCAAAAAGGTCTCACATCCTTTTCTCAAAAATCGTCAGGCTTGTATAATTGAAATCACATTGAACAATAGGCCAGCTCGAATACCATACACTCTCACTTCCGTCTAGCCTTCCACATTTAAGCACTACCGACTTTATCACAATCAACTATGACCATGCTGCATACAACCAATCCATCCCTAATATCAAATCAAATCACTGAAAAGGCAAAGCACTCATGTCAGCGAGAAACTCTCTATCATTAATCACTATTGGGCAATTCTTATATACTTTATTAACATTAGCACTATACCCCAAGGGATTGGTCACATGCATATCATATGGTAATTGCTCTATTGATGGCATTCCATCAAACACATGCTCGGTATAGGTATACGAATGAGTAGAGCTAGGGTCTATCAAAGCATACATCTCAATATCATAAAGAGAGAAAATACCCGCTATAACTTCAAGAGCATCTTGATCCTCATGAGCTTTCATAGTTTATGCTCGTGTCGATGCTATAGAAATAGGGTGATCCACAGTCTCTGATACAATACTTCCTCGTCCCCTTTTTTTTTGCGACACACCTCGAATTCTCCGCCGATCACGAGTCACCTGAGGCTTACTGATCCTCCACTCGCGACGCTCTCTGAAGATTCAAGATCTCCTAACACCCTCTCGACACCGCCAAGAAATTATCTGTACTTCCACATCTGAAGCACCCTCCAGCTGTCACCCTTCTGCAAACACCAGAATGCCACTTGTGGCAATGAGGGCATTCCGGGTTTTCTCCTTGTCCTTGAGGACATGCCTCTACTATGTCTTCTTCCCCTACCAATAAAACCATACATTGATTTAGCTTGACTGTCTCTAGCTCTTTTACTTGAGGAGGAGTCTTCCCTCAAAAACTTTCTCCTCTAAAACCTCTTCTTATTGCTTACTTCAGACTTTTCCGCTCTCATAACTGCCTGCACCAGCTAATAGAAATTCACCTATTGTAAAGACGTAACAGGTGCAAGATACTTGTTTATGGATTCATTTAATCCATCTTCAAACTACCTACACCTAATGCTTTTAAGTAGGACTGCCTAAATATGATACTTACCGAGAGGTGGCTAACCTCTTCTCATATTCACCACGTATAGATTCTCCTCTCGCTTAAAATTCAAGAACTGCTTCCACTTAGCTTCCTTATACAAATCCGTAACATATTTTGCTAGAAATTCTTGAACAAAGAAATCCTAAGGCATCGAGTCTAGCATATGTGGACTACTTAAGACAAGCTTCCACCAATCATAGGCCCCACTTTGCAAAAGTGAGACCGCACATGAGACCCTCTACTCAGGAGGACATTTTAATTCCTCCAAAATCCTCTAAAGCTTCTCTAGCTAGTAATAAGCCTTTTTAGATTCTCCAAACTTGTTCCATGGAACTCCTCCGCTCCATGTCTTTTTACCGAATCAATTGGAGCTTTGGAGGTGGTTAAAAGCTCTAAAACCCAAGCCATATCATGAGAAATCTTTAACAACGCTCTTGCTCCTGGAAGCATATCATGGCCACACTTCGATGTGATTATGGAAGGATCTGAGGTCAGAGGGACTGGTTCTCTTGGATTAACACTTCGCAAATTTCTTCAACATGGTTCGGGTTGATCCATCATATTCAAAAACAAGGACATCCGCAGACAAAGCCAATACAATACTATACACATACACTTTTTAACTTATGAACTATCCAAGAAACGCCTTAAACCTAGGCCTGATACTACTAAATTGTAACACCCTACCCCATAATTATGGCAAGTGAGGGACGCCACATAAAGCCGAGACTCAGAAACCTCGCTTTAGCAAATAATTGAGAACAACTCAAGAAAAAAAGTAAAATGACATAATCATTTCAAAATTCTGAATTATAAAAAATTCAAGACTACAAAATATATATAACTATAAAACTACCACCACAAGGGTGTTTAAAAAAATCTGCATATATGCTTCGAGTCTCAAAAAATTACTTGTATCAATATAAGTTTTACTATAACAAAAAAAAAAAAAAATTACACAACCACTTCTATTACAAAAAGAATAGGATCCTACAAAGGGGGCTCCTAAGGCTTTGTTGGCCTTGACGAATGCGGGATGTCCCTTACAACTTCTTCAGCACCTACATGGATTTAATAATTCCATGCTAAGCTTTATAAATTAGTGAGGAAAATACACATAAAAATGCAAACCACTTATAACTATTCTCAAATATAGTAAACAAGCATGCAATATTATTTCAGGTAATTATATTTAACCATTTTCATGCTTATCAGGTTCATAAATAAATAAATATATATATATATATATATATACACACACATGTACATATCCTTTGCAGATCATTATATTCATCTCTCGTAGGAGTACATATCTTATAGTTCGAAATAGAAGGTACCTGAGGGTACACTACAGCATGATATATGTAAGCTTGTCAAGCATCAAGGCAATTCTTATTTTCATAAGATACTTGTCCTGTTCATGTACTTTTCATACTTTTCATAGATAAAATTGCTCATGGTATTTTGTGACTAGCAAGAATGAATAACAAGTATACTAAGACAAGAGGGTACAAGAGGCACCGTAGGTACGTATTAACACAGAGCACCGGCACTGAAACAGAGCGTCATAGCATTCAATCGGGATGTCAAGCACTAAATGTTTTTATGCCCTGGCTATCAATCAAGAGTGCCGGCTAATTCTTCAAACCCTATTTATTCACTATCCAATTTTTAAGGTATATACAATTATATGATTCAGAACATTTTATTGCAGGATTCCAATCCTCATCATATTATTTTCCAAGTCAATTCAAGCACCTGCAATTTCTTCCATACACATCAATACATGCCGTTCAAATCATAATCACTGCTGCAATATCACGCATTTTACAAAGAGGCCAACTATAGGAAATGTTCTTCCCACCCAAAGATAGATTTTTCACCACTCGCACACTTTTTTAACAACAAGACATATCGTAATTCAATGAGCCTATTTTCAATAGAAATTGGAATCATCTCATTTGGATCATTATGACTTAACTTATGGCCAAAATATAGAACCTAGCCATGTTAAGAAATCAAAACCCGTATCTTCACTTCAGTCTCAAAAACAGGGGACTTAGGTGTAGAATTGCTTCTCGGTACCTCCTAGATCTTTATAGGTCTACCTCTTGTTCTTCCCCAACTAGAATTATCCACCTGAGGTTAGAGGCCATGTTATGGCCAAGACAATATAACGGGTTCCTAGGGAATTCCTGGGACAGCACTCTTCCCTTTAGTAATTCTCATCATATCCATTTTGACATAAAATGGTCCTTAGCAGCGACACTCCCAACACAATTTGCAATACTTTTTCATGGAAAGCTTATTCTCCAAAAGTCTAGATTACAATAAAAATTTTGAAATACTAATTTGGATGAGTAAAACTCAACTTACACTCAAATCACTCAAGATCATGATTTCTTAAAATTGGAGAATAAACTTTAAGCTTACCTTTAAGCTACATGTGGTTCCTAAAATTTACTGTGCACTCCAGGTCCGAATCTGATTACACTTCCTTCAGAGTTATTCTGTACAAGAAGTCTAGACATACGTAAATTTGAATCACTTAATTCGATGTCTAATGGCTGCTATGGTCATAGCAAGGAGCGGAAAAACGATGCAAGACTCTCCCAATCTATATACAAATCCTTAACTGCTTACACAAACTCTTCCATCGAGGATCCAAAACAAAGCAACACAACAAACATGTAAATAGAATAAGGAAATCTCAAACCTTAACCAAACTTCAAACCCTAAATCAAAATATACCCATAGATGGAGGAAATTAGGATTTTCCTAACCTTAAAGCTTCAAAGCTTTCCTTTTTAGCTTTTCTTTTCCTTTTTCTCTTCTTCTTCTTTCTTCTTCCTTTCTTCTCCCGTTTTTCTCCCTTCTCATCTTCCAAACTGTGCCCCTTAATCCTCCCTTAAGCCAAAATGATCTCCCTTGTTCTATGAGACAAAAATGTGGTCTTATCCATTTTGTTATAAGGCTATATAGTTTGCAAAAAATCATTTGGCTTAAGTTTTTCCTCGCTATTTAAATTTCTCAAAGTTCATTCTATTTGCAAATCACTTATCATTATTTCACAGCATATAATCTTCTTACATAATGTCTGAGTCCTTATTTTCTGTAATTGACCATTACATTCTCGACTCTTGATAAATTATGGGTTTATCATTTTTCACTCTAAGACTTAAATCTCTAGAAAAACAAGTTTTACTTTATTATACCTCTAAACCGTAATAAACTACTAGGGTATACCTAGTGTTACATGACTGGCCAAATTTCAAATGGCCCACCCTCATCTGAGATCATCCTCACAGAAACCCATTTGTACAATGAGATTATCACAGAGATCATGAGCACGAGACCAACAGGTGCTGAAGCCTAAAAAATTCATAATGGAAAGACTAATCAAAGCGGGGCACCTCATAAGATATGTCACAGCTGACCGTGAATCTCGCTAACAACAGACAAAATTCCTACAAACTCCCACATGGTCGCCCATCGAATCTAGACCTACCATAATTATATAATCGAGGCCCGCTGATGACCAAGACCAATCGAAGGCACCATCGTAAAAGCTCGAGAGTCGGCCACGTCAAGGTCAGGTAAATGCTATCCACACGGAGGCACCAGAAGAAACCAAGTCGAGGGAGATTGACCTGGGAATATCCTTCCAGAACCCGAATGTAGTATCATTATGCCCATTACAGATGCAATTCTGTGCTCACCCTATGTATTAGTGGTTTTAATGCACATGGTGCTAAGAGATCCCGCAACACAAGAGACTTATCAGAGCCACCGCCTAACCACTGCTTTCCCCAGAATACAAACTCCGCCGAAAGGAATCCTCCTAGTTTCAATCCAAGACAACAACCACGATGATCGGGAGACATCATGTTTCCTATACAAGGTGGCTACCACCCAAAGAAGTTTTGTTCTCAATCGTCGAAGACTTCTAGCTTACAATCACAGAGTAAAGTGGACTCACTACACCTACCGAAGGACGTCCTTCAACAACATATCACAAGATGGTCAATTATTTAATCAATGTGGGGTAGGTCGACCTTCTATGTACTAACCTGCGAAGATGATAGTTCCTACCAATTATCCATGGAATAGAAAGGAGAAAGAAATGTATAGTCCTCTCCTCGAAGATCACACTCCCGTGTAGCAACCACAGTTCGCCTCCCATGTCAGGGCGGAAGAGAATGATTCATTAGCTGTGGATCCCCTGGAGAAGGCGTATTGTTGGGAAGCATAGATGTGTTCGCCTGGAATCACTCAGATATGACCGAAATCGACCCGACGTTGGCCTCTCACAAACTGAATGTTATCCTATCCCTCAAAGAAACCCGTGAGACAGTAGCAAGGCGTCGATCCGCATCGCCATCGATTATCTTAATAAAGGTGTATTAATCTTCGAGAGCAGTTTCATCGTAGAGGGTAAAGTATCCTAATGGCTTACCAATGTGGTGGTGCAGGCTAAAGAAGGGCTGGGAATGGAGAGCGCGCGGACTACATGGACCTCAATGAAGCATGTCTAAAAGATAGCTTCCCCCTACCATGAATAGATCAGATTGTTGATGCCCCACTGGCAATGGATGCCGTCATTCGACGCTCCAAACTACCACCGCATTCTGGCGTGCACCGCCTCGATGTGGAGAAACTACCATTACACCACACCGGCCGTACTACTACAATGATGCCCCTCTGCTTGGAAGAATGCCAGAGTAAACTCATCGTGAGACCAGCGACAAAGATTATTTCACCACTCGACGGGCAAGACCATGGAAGTCTATAATGACCATATGCTTCGCCAAACTAAAGAACATCCTAATCATAAGAAGCACCTATAAGAAAAATTCTGTTGTTGCTATTATTACGCATAGAAACCTCAATCCCTAAAATGTGCATTCGAGTCGCTCAGAAAGTTTTTTGGCTTTATGGTGACAAAGGGGGATTTAGCCAAAATGAAAGGTAGCAACCGATCGGGTCGGTCAGCATTTGTGATCTATCTACATCTCTTGTTTTACAGACCGATTAGTGCCATTTTTACTCGCCTAAAAGGGGCCAAACAGATCAAGAACATGGAATGTACCATGCTTTCATAGTAATCAAGCAACATCTCACCGAACCACCACTCAAGCAAATTTCAAGGCGTGTGGATACACTCTATCTTTACTTCAGCTTTCTCGAGGTCTCAGCCGAAAAGTGTTTTATTCAAAGAAGATGAAAACTGGAAACAAAAATCAGTGTTCTTCGTAAGATAATATATCTATGAGTTAGAGACTGACATATACTGCCGCGAGCAAAGACTGTTCGCGCAGGTTAAAACTCCACCCTTACTCTGCTACGAATTCTATCGTAAAGGTCACTAACTCTTCGGTACACCATACATAAACCCAACTTGTTCGGGAGGATGGCCCGACGGGCTATCGAATCCAAGCAGTTCAGCATCCAAGACAAACCCGTCATAAATAAAGTGACGATATCGGGCGACTTTAGCAGCTGGGTTCCTCAATAAGATGCTGACTGAAATGACCGTGATTCTTTATGTGACTCGCGCTCCTTAAAAAAATGGGAGCCAGGTCGCTTGCAACTGAAGCCCCAATCGGGAAAGGATAGCTGTGCTATGTGGTTGGGACATCCCTGTCAAAATAACGAGGCTAAATATGAAGTAATTCTAGCCGATATCTCAATCTCTGTGATCCCTCGTGGGGTGATCATCATACAAAGTGACTCGTATCTGTCAGCTCAGAGGGTGTTTATCAACAAATTTATAACTCCAATACCTCATTTAGCGTATCATAGCTACTATAGTATAGTGGTTTTAGACTGGCCCACAGATGGGCTTTCATGGAAATGACTAACATTGATGCTTAAACTGGTGATTTCATTTTGGATATTTGGGTTGTGATAAAAAGAGTGGATTTTAGAGAGAAAATAAAAATAAAAATAAAGAAGAAAGTAAAATCACGATAAAATGTAAAGTTAAGAAAGTCCCTTGAGTTCCGTGTCACTAGTTTCAGTTCCTTAGGCAACGAGGGGTTCTCCTTGGAATCTTTTCTCTTCGCAATGGGAGGATAACACATATAGTTATCTCCCGACCTGCCTTAGTTTAGCTATAATAACTCGACCTAAAATAAATATCCTTGAAAATGGTATTTTCTTCCCATTAATGGTCTCTTTATCAGTTGAAGAATATCTCCTTGACTCACCTTCCAATGGTCCATAAATGATAACCGGCGAACATCACTTGATCTAGCAATAAGTATCCAATGAGCTCTGAGAGCTTACCAAATACTAACCATTCAAGGTGACTTGAAGGGATCGAACCTAGGATTCATGAAATAAAACATCACCTTGAATCGCCTTCCAATAACCTATAAATGATAACTAACGAATGTCAACGGATCTAGCAATAAGCATCCATGAACCCTAAAAGCTTATCAAGTACGGATCATTCAAGGTAACCCGAAGGCATTAAAACCAATATTGAAAAGAAACCATTAATGGTGGAAAATCCTTCCGTTAAAACATGGAAAACCCCACCTTGCATCCTAAGACTTTGTACCTAGCTCTTTACTCCAAGGAACGAAGGGTTTATCGTGCTCCTCCTTCGTGAGGTGATTTGGCCGTCGAGAAAAAGAACGGTGAAAATGAGAGAAACGGAAGCTTCCCTTTAGCAAAGCTTTCAAAATCTATTATCGAATGTTGAACTCAATATTTACAAAGTCTTCTCCGAGTGTTTCATACCACCAAACCCATTACAAATTACCAAAATACACAACTCATAACACTATTACACGAGGACAAGCTGCAAGAATACCAACAAAAAAATACAAAACGTCAAAGTTTGCAGGAGTTTTTGCAGAGGTTACGACTTTCAGAGCCTCTATGAAAATTTGTGGTAAGGGTCGCGACCGCAGTCTCGCAAAATTCAAGTGGCTACGAAATTTCGCAACCCCGCGAATGTCAAGGTCAAGCACGATCACCTGCTTGCCTTTCACTGGGTGCTCGAACTCCGCACCTCTGATTCTTCTATGCCTTGACTTGAATCCCCGGTCCCTCAAGATATACAAATTCCTAAACAACCAAACTTCTACAAAATTCGACAAGAATCTCGCTTAGATCCTTAACATGCCAACCAGGTTAATTAGGCTGACATTACACAAGAAGTGCTTAAACTCGAGTGTTAAGGGTATGAAACAACACTATCGGTAGTAATCGACTCTTAGTTAGTCATTTGTAGCAAGTAAACAAAGGAATACGAAACACCTGGGACCAAATAGCATGGCCAAGCATAAATGCCTACTAAGCTCGAATAGAAAGCTTCAGATTCTGTGTCATATATCCTAAGGTTCAAACGAAATGTGATGCCCGCCAGCATAGCTCCATCCTACCAACAAAAGGAGTGTCCCTCTCCTGATTCATTACCGCCTGAGAATCCATGGAGGCCGCCCCTAGAGTTAAGATAAACTCTTCCATCAAGTTACCGAGGAGACCTGGCCCGGGACCCCAAGTCCACCAAATTCCTACCATTCCACCTAAATGCGGAAAGTATGTTCGAATAAGACATAGAAGTGAAAAATTAAGCATCATATCATCAATTTACCGGTCGAATCTTACACTCTTGGAGATAATCTTGAAAAGTGGAAAAGAACCTCATCATAAAGAACTTAGTTTATTGATAAGTGGAAAAGCAATATCTCCTTCCTCAAATTAGAGGAGATAGAATCCTCTGGGTACCTCGAGAAGCGAAGGAGGATTTCAGAACCAACCCTATAAGTTGAAAGATCCCCCACTGGGGAAGGTATGTACTTCCAACTCTGCCTATTCTCTTCTCCTTCTCCATAATTTTGCCAACTTAATCATCAGAGAGGCGGCCGACCCACTACTGCCGAAGCGCCATTTTTTACAGGTTCACATTGCGCTACCGATGCTCATGGAAATTAAGGATCAAGATCCCTACAACTTGTTGCTCAAGATATCCGAAGATCAAGTCCTAACAAAGAATGAAGAGGACTCGATACATACGTTATTTTTCAAGTTTGAAATCCCACAACTGGGTCCCAATTCTATTTCTTCATTTCAAGTTATAAATATCATTAATTATTTCAAGCACTAAAAGTTATCCTCGCTATTTTGTGTTTCCAAATTTCTTATGTTAACTGCTTATAAATAGATGGAATTATTGTAAATTCAATTTAAAATAGATAGTGCCAGGGTCACTAGGTCGCTGTCACTTTCTCGAGAATCAAACCGTGAATAGAGGTGGTGACTCTCTTCTAAACACGCGGTTGTAAGTGAGACGTATGTTACAAGCAATCATGACCCTAAGTAGCCTCATGGAAGAAATTTCATTTTTCCAAATCAAAAGGGGTTCTTTTTCCTTTCTCCAAACAAAAAAAGGTTGTTTTGGAAAGAGAAAATAGATTCTTTTTAGGAAGGAAAGAAGATGATCCTAGGTAGCTTGGAGAAGAGGAATTCTTTGGTGCAATATTTTGCGATGGAGGAAAGACGAAGGTGGGAGGTTTGAACTTGAGAATGGCGGGAACTTTCTCTTAGGGAATCAATAATTGTCTTCTCATTTGATCTGATTTGTCTTATTCTTGCTATTAGAACTCCATATCATGGGTCGATAACTGAAATTTAGGTCTCATGGTTAGAAATAAGCCCAAAAGAATATTCTTGAGGGGTTTAATACATACACTATGGCCCTTGGGCCACAATGTATGCAGGGGGTAATTATTAGCACCCAAATTCAAAATTCGTCTGTCCAAGATAGGCCAGCCTAAGGCCAAACCCATGAGTAAAATTCCATATAAAAAGATGCCTAGATCCATTTGAGTAAGTCTAAAGAAAATCCCAAGGGTATTTAAAAAAAATTTAAAATTTTTTGGAAGTCAAACAAATTTTCTGGGCAATGAAGTAGTAGAGTAGAAAGGTATGCTATTTGCAAACCTGAAATTTCCTTGAGGAACAAGCCTCTGTACTGGAGACATGAAACTTCCTTGAGGAACAAACATCTCTAATGGAGACGTGGATATATAAATTCTTAAGGAACAAACTTTTCTAATGGAAGACGTGGGTAGTGTCTTTGAGAAGTATGAAGAATGGAGAAAATTGAGACTGGCAGCGTTCAAGACGCCTATGTACCAGAACATAACCTCATCAATCAATCAATCAATCAATAGACTCAATGTCAATCTACTTTAGCAAATCCTAGCTTTTCAATAAGCTTTCATTAGTTTCAGCATTATATTTTCTAATTTTAGCCAAGTTTCTATCAACTTTCCAGTAGAGTGTTATTTCATTCCTTCATATTGAAATCAAATATTTACTTTAGCAATTCCAACATTCTAATTCCAAGTTCTATTCAAGTATCTATCAATTTTTCTCAACACAATATTATTTTTATATCGAAATCCAATGTTTACTTCAACAATTCCAACATTCTATTTCCAAGTTTCATTCAAGTCTCACAATTTTCCAAAGACTGTTATTTCATTCCTCTTCCAAGGGAAATCTAACATTTTTCTTTAACAATTAATTCCTACAATATTTCCATTTGTACAACATTTTCAACTATGATTCTAAGGAACTGTCAAGGGAACTAGGGAGCCTACATAGTCTGATTAGAAATTTGATCTTGCGAGCCATTTCAGTTTGGAAACACTTAAATTTCCTGACACGCTCACACGCTTGTATTTTGTATGTTCATGTGAAAATAAAAAATCATCACAGCAACTTCTCTAAGTCAAGTGGATAAATGGGATTACAAATCGTGAGAATCTTGCTTGGCTGTCAAACTAAAGTTGGAACACAATTAGGCTCCGCCTAAAGAGGATTGCTTTGTTTTTAAGTTCTATATTCCACACTTGAAGATAATATCAAGAAAAGAAATAATGCTAGGAATCATAATTAGATAACAAATTCAACTTACCAACAGCCTAAAATTGAATTTCAAAGCTATTTAATTTAGATTGGAATAGACTTTATTTACATATTTTAAAACAAATTTTGATTTAAGAACGAGAGCAATTTAACATGTCAAGAGTGAGTGTAAATACTTTCGAGGTATCAGACGTTAAAAGTCTTTTCACTCGTGAAAGATGATTTGTTTTATTCTTCAATTTTGGCGTTGATTCGATGTACGAGGACAAAAGTACAAAGATGTCAGAGAGGAATAAAGAGATTCATTCTAAATTCCACTGGAAGTGACTAGGTTAATGAAGGGCCTTGGTTTGAGGGGGATATCTCAACCATATAAGACTAATTATACCTGTTACAAAATAGTGGACCATGAATCCTTGCATCTGGGCACAATCCTACGGATGTAGGCATGGTAGAACCGTGTAACCATATTGTGTGTACTTTACTTTTCAGTCATCTACTTTATATATGTTTTATGCTCTGCTAGTTCCATACATCAGTTCAAACTTAACAGCACCGTTTGAACTGACCCAGTCACAACATATGAATTGCCTTCAACAACATACAATTATATCTTACAGTTACCATATAGAAAATACCAATGAAATATCTATGGTCTCTCGAATTCTCGCAGTCGCTGGATCGTCTGAGTTCACCAACACACTGTGAATTTAAACAAATGTTAAGACGAGATGGTGTCCCGACGTCCCTCCGATGACAAAGTTAGCTCCTTTTCCTGAAGACTTAGCTAGAGTCGCATATTCTGATTAAGAATCTCGCACTACTGCGTGTGACTCATTTCCTTTATGGGTACGGAGAAAGAGGATCCGCTTTTCGGTAAAGAGACAATTTCTTCCCATAATGTTGGAAAAATTTTGCCTCGTGAAGGATGACTTATTCTTCTTATGTAACCCGCCTTCCCGATAGTAATAATGTTAAGGAATGCATTCCTATTCTATCGAGGCGAGAGACCACCATGGAGATCTACACTTATACCATGAAGAGCTCAGCTGGTGTACTTTGCTTGTGGAGTTACCGATCAGAAAGGAAACACCGGGTAAAAAGGTCCCGGATAAGGAGATACCCGGGCACCCAAGTGATCGTCACGCCCAGTCACTGGCTTCAGCCCGGGCCCCTGGGGTACCCAGCAAGAGGATCAACCCGGGCATTCCCTGGTCTACCGGGCTTCCTGCCTAATCCCTTTAGGCAATCCAGCACAGGCTCTTGGGGTACAGGCCGGGTGGTTAGGGAGTCTTAGAGACTGGGCCATGGTACCCGCAAATACTTACACTTTTCTTGCTTAGGGAGGAAGATCATCCCGGTCGGAGGAACAAGCAGCCCGAATCATATTATAAAGGAGCGGTCTACCATTAATGCAATTTTCAACATAAATTTTATAACTTTTGAAGCGCATTGAATCTTTATTAGATTAGATTAGAGTTGATGCGAGATTTAGAGGCGACTATAAAGGCTAGTAGATTAGTTATGCCCTGCCCCGGTTGTCCTCGTTTCTTCATCAGAGAAGGATAATTGAATGTTGCTAAGGCCCTGGATTGCGGGGGTGAAGGATGATCGTGTTCAGTCATTTGAACGCGCCTTCTAATCATGGGTTGGACTAGAGATTGTATGGTTTGAGACGAGTCGAAAATGTCAGTGCTTTGGGTGGTTACAGAACTTGAATGAGTCAAGGGCTGCCCCTGCTCGGTGTTCTTAGGGATCGCTTTGCACTCCCTCCGGCCTCATCCTCTCCTTTTCCTCTTTCTTAGCCTCTGCGGCGGCATCCCGTCTCCGTCTTCCCGCTTCTTCTTGGCCTGCGACTAACCGACCCGTCTCGAGTCTTTCCCTTTTTTCTTGGCGGTGCGTCGGATGCCTTGCACATTTTCTTTTGTATTTCGGATGTTATGAATGTTGGTTTGTCGAGGTTGTATTATGATTGCTTGGCAGCAAAAGCATTTGCTATATCTTGTGAACACCTTTTTTTAGTCCAAATTAATAAAATTGTGATTTTTATGACTTAGTACCTTATTACAATTATTTGTGTGGACATTACGTTTTAATTGAGGCTTGTTAGTTTATTATAAAACTTATTCTTTGAGTGGTTTAATCGCTAGAAGGAAGGCCCACAGGCTTGGCCTATGGGTGTGTGCCACACAGAGCTGAGCGATCGTGATGGTTGAGATCGAGAGCGGAGACGATTAGTCATCATTTGCATTAAATCGCATTTGCGGCCACTAGGGAGTGATATATAGATAGGTATCATTAAGTCGTACCCTTTTCCTTTCCGTGTTATTTTGGTTTATCTGCTTTCCTCTCGGTGACCAACTACTGCGAATAGGTTAGTTTGATCTTGCGTTCGTTCGTGCGACTAACTACTGCGAATAGGTTAGTTCTACCTTGCGTTCGTTCGTGAGCCATCGTTGCAGGCACTCGCGCACTTCATTCCACAGGTAACCATCATTGCCCCTTAGTAGTGTTGGTCCTTAGTGGGTGTTGGCCCAGTTCCAATGTCAAAGTCTGAAGAGAAGGGACGTGTTTAACACTTTATTAGCGAGGCGGTTGTGCAGGAGCTCGAGAAGATAACTCTTGCTGTAACAATTAGGTATATGGCTAGGGTCTAATATTTGTTTTCTCCTCTCCTTTTGATCTGCTTGTAGAATGGCGAGAGGTCGGAAGAAAACTTCCACAGTGGGTCGCCCCGGGAGTACACTTGACGACGCCTTTCTGAAACGACATCATCCTAGATCCCAAACGATCGGAGGAACTAATGGCGTGTGTGAGGTACGATAACATTGACCTCAGGTTGATGGAGGCGGGCGAGTCCACGTTGGGTGGAGAACACAGCGGTGTGTTTTTGCCGAGAGGCATCTAGCGACCGGGCTACGCCCTTGCCCAGGCCGTAGTTAAGCCGGTTTTGCATTTTGGGCTTGGGCCCTTATCCACCCCAACGTGATTCGTATCCTAATCGGCAGCTGCGTGCTTAACCATTTGTACCAACTTGATCTCTCGTTGGTGGAGCTTTTCATGATTTACTTTCTAAGCGTAGGGTCGGGTGGCTAGATGTCCATGTCGGTTCTAAGCCCGCGATTGCAGATCGTCAATGGGCTTCCCGACTCGCCTAAGACGGAGGCGAAAGGGGCGTTGCTAGTGAGGGGTCCTTGGGATGAGACCCCGGGTTGCCCCGGGTTGCCCCGGGTTGCCGTTTAATGTTAACCGGTCTCATGCCTTCCCAGGTGTGTAGTTGGGCCGGATACGGATTGTGGGCTGTATGCCAGGCGAGTTTGTTGTGTTATGATGAATTAATCGTTGGTTATCCATGCAGGAAAGGCTTGGTGAGGAAGGTTGGTGAACTAGGTGGGAGGAAATCGACGATTAAATAATGAGCTTTTAAGTTTAGGAGCGGGCTCGCTCCACGGGTTCTTACTCCCAGAGAACATATACTGTCGTAAGACCATGACGGAGCTCTATACCCAGGTTATTCCCAGGCCTTTGCCTTCTCTCACGTCGTGGAAGGGAGCACTTTGTGATTCTTGATTTGCGGGCGCCCCCAGTTTGCGGCGGCTCCTCGAGGTCGTGTCGAGGCATCGGTCGGGTCTGCGAGGGTCGGAAGCACATCGAGGTCATTCGCTTCCTCGAGCGGGGGTTCTAGTTCGTCCCCTCCTGCTCCTAGTGAGAGAACTAGGAGTAGCTTTCTTGAACGCCTCCTTCTGCTTGTGCAAGTGGAATTTGGACACCTTTCAGTGGTAAAATGTCAGCGGAAAGGGCGTCAGGCGTTGGAGCCTTGTGGGGTCGAGGGGAGGGATTGCGTACCTTGGGTTCTAGCAGGCACGGGAAGGTCCCGAGTTTGGAGGAAGAAGAGCGAGAGGAGAGAATAGACGGGGCTGCTCGGTGCTACGCTGCGTGAGGAAGGGCGGTGATTTCAACGATTGAGTCGAGCACACCACAATCGGGGCTGCGAGATCGAGGCACGGCTGCTTGGAATTGGTCGGCCCGCCGCTAGCGAGTTCGGGGGACAAGCGATCATCATCCTACTTTCCGGGTGGGGCCTGGTGGGGAAACGGAATCGGGCGGGGGGCCGGCCGTCGAGAATCGAGGACGATGATGATTCGGCTCAGAAGCACTCAGTAATCACGCGCCTTGGATCGGGGCGGGAGGAGGAGCAGACGGGTCGGAAGTATGTGTGGTCGGTTTGCCCGAGGCCCACCGGCCGAACCAGGTGATAACCAACAGCTACCTTGCTCCACATGGGCCGGAGCCCTCGAGAGTGGAGGTGTTGGCTCCTGGGGCGGAGAAGGTGAAGGATATACTGTGCCGCTGGGAGCCCTTCCATTGTGGAGAGTCTGCGGTCGATCGGCTATGCAATTTGTATCCGCATATATACCGGGTGCCGGTAGTCGCTCGGGGCCTGGGTCTTCGCGAGGATTATACGATGACCCTCCACAGCTGCACCGGGAATGAGGATTTTACGCGGATTATCTCCCCGACGACGGGATGCAGTCTGGAATCGCCCAACCGTCGATCAGCCAGGGCTAGTAAGATAGGGGTTGCGTGCAGTGGTATTAGTAACATTGCTTGTTTTCTTAGTTGCTCTTGGGTTTCTTTCTAGTTCTTTGTTGTTGAATATGGTGTGACATTAGGAGTTTGAGCTTCGGCTAAGGGATGCCGAGCGGCTACGATTATATGTTCAGGCAGGAATGGCCCAGAATGAGGAGATCACGAGCACCTCATTAAGAGGCCCAGGAGTTGGCGTGTCGTCGCTGGAGGTGGAGGAGTTAAGGACTCTGGCGGGGGAGTATCCCGGCGGGGCCTTCGAGAGAGATGCGGCATGCCATGAGGCGGCGATGGCCAAGTTGGCGGCCGAAGGGGCCGTTAATACCCGGGCACAGATAGAGTCTGAGCTTGCTCGGGTTCAACGTGCCTTAGCGGTTGCGAGGAAAATGCACAGAGGGGGCGAGGCCGAACGCTGTGGAGCCGCTCGGGAGGCGTTGGCCCTAGCGGGGGAAGCTTGCAGGAAGGCGGAAGAAGAGAACAACCGTTTGATGGATGAGAGACTTGCCTTGATTATGGGCTTGAGCCTCAAGGATGAATTCGCGCCTTAGGAGAAAGCTGATGCCGATGAAACGATGGAGGCAGAGTTCGATTCGGCTGTGACAGCGTGTATTCAATTATGGCTATGGTTGTTGCGTTTTCACGCCGCGACATTTATGGGGCTTGAAGCCTCGTATCTGGATGGGATCACACAGGATCCTTGATCCGTCAACTCACAGGGTTCTTCGCTAATCACTGATGCCTCCACAGGCACTTTGACTAAAGCTCTACTTTGGACCGTTGGATTGCGGGGAGGATCGTTCGGAGAATAGCCTAGCTGCAGCCGGGAGAGGAGACAACTCTTCCAATGGATCTCCCGGCTAAATAGGATGCGTTCTTGTTAGGGTTAAGTGCTTTGTTGAGGCGGGACTTGTTTTGTTCAGTGTTTTTGCACCAAACAATTTGCCTTTCTTTCTTGCTTTGTTATTTTCAATTTGATATCGTTGTGTACGCTTTGGCACTGCGCCACTCGGATTTCTACCCGTTTTTTCTTATCGTACCATTCGAAACCTTGCCGTACGTGGCGAAATAATCTATATGAGTCGGATGGGTCATTCTTGAGTTATTATGCGGATAGGCCGTCGACTCGGCCACCACGGATAATTTGACTATTTAGATGTTATCTATCTTTGGTACAGGCGGAGTCGATGAATTCGCATGCCGGACTTATAATTTGACCAACTAGATATTACTCTATCTTGAAATTTGAAATTTGAAGATCCCGGTGTTTGCGCCACCGGAGTTATGTCTGACCTGACTAGATGCATCTATCTTTGGCGACCCGGTCGATGAAGCTGCGCCACTCGGACTTATAATTTGACCCGGTAGATGTTATTTATCTTTGGGTCGAGGCGAATCGTGTTTGCGCCACCGGTTTATAATTTGACCGGCCTAGATGCTATCTATCTTTGGGGCGGGCGAGTCGATGGAGTGTGCCACCCGGACTTATAATTTGACCTTGCGTATAGATATGCGAAGTCATGCCGGTAGTAGATAATAAAGACATTCTTTTATTGATAGTACCTTTTCAAGTGCGTGGCATTCCACATTCTAGGTACAGGAGTTCCATTTGTTTTGTCTATAGCATAGGACCCGAACTCCTCGGGTCGTGTGACTACATACGGTCCCTCCCAATTGGGTTGGAATTTTCCTGCCGTGGGGTCCACAGTATTCTCAAAAACTTTCCTCAAGACTAGATCGCTCGGCTGGAACACCCGAGACTTCACTCGTTTGTTAGAAGAGTTTGCCAAGCGGCGTTGGTAGGACGCTACTCCGATTGTTGCCGCTTCCCACAGCTCGTATCTTGCATCTAACTCTTTGACCTTGATGCATTTTTGATTCGGCATAGGTACGTCTGGATGGTGGGTGAGCCGATTTCGATGAGGATAACAGCTTCCGTCACGTAGGTGGCGCAAAAGGAAGATGTTGGTTTGCTTTGTTTGTGGTCCTGTAGGCCCGAGCACCGAGGTAGTTCCTCCGCCCCATTTCCCTTTAGCGGAGTCCTAGCAGCTTTTTGAGGGTGATCCAACAAGGTTTTGTTGGAGGCTTCAGCTTGGCCATTGCTTTGGGGATACGGGGGGGTGGAGTACAAGTTTCTTATCTTCAATTCTTGGCAAAGGTCCCAATAGACCCGGCTATCAAACTGCGGCCCATTATCGGATACGATTGATCTCGGGATGCCGAATCGGCAGACAATGTTTTTTCCAGATGAACCGAGTAACATCTCTATCTTTGATTGATGCGAAGGCATCAACCTCTATCCATTCTTGAAATGTCGGTGGTGATGACAATAGTTTCTTTTTGGGCGGAGTGCGGTGGGAAGCGGACCCGCAGTATCAATCCCGACCCGAATGGCCACGGGCTAGAGATGGAGACCAAATCTTGCCGTGATTTCAAGGTGGGAGAGACGATGCGTCGGCGAGGTCCGCGTTTTGACGTGGTGGTAGCATCTAAATTCCTAGTTGACCAGTAATACCCCTGCATGTGAGCCCGGTGAGCTAGTGTTCTTCCCCCCGGGTGATTTCCGCATATACCTTTGTGTAACTCAGCCAACACATACTGGCCTTACTTGGGAGTTAGACATTTCAAGTATGGCCCACCCAGGGACCATTTATATAGCTACTCGTCTACCAGGGAGAACTTCAGCCGGCGAATCGAATTTTGTGAGCCACGCCTCATCATTGAGTAGTTCTCAGTGGCTATGTAGAGTCGTATGGGATCCATCTAAGATGGGGGAACC
The DNA here is from genome assembly GCA_016808115.1 of Tetrastigma voinierianum. Classification (NCBI taxonomy): domain Eukaryota; kingdom Viridiplantae; phylum Streptophyta; class Magnoliopsida; order Vitales; family Vitaceae; genus Tetrastigma; species Tetrastigma voinierianum. The sequence goes on along the minus strand of JAEQBH010001838.1, from coordinate 723,972 downwards.
TCCTCAATCGGCTTGCCAATATGTGAGTGAAGGAGCTAGATTGATAGTAGATGGGGAGATATATTGTTTCCACTTATTAGCGAAAGAAGCGCGGCGGCTAAGGCATCGACCTACTTTCATTGCAGTCCAGGGACGTATTCGATTTCGGTAGGGGTGCTTAATTTCTGTTTGACTAGAGAAGCATGTTTTGCCATTCGGGGTTCCACGGACTCGGGTGCAGCGTTGACGTCTGACCAGTTGTGAGTCTCTTCAAATCGAAAATTTGTCGGCACCACGTGGTGAGAGTTGAGACCGGTATCATGGCCGTGCGCGACTCGTTGTTGGAAAGCCAGTGAAGCCTAAATGACTACTGTTCAATCCTTTCCCCGATTGGGGAGGTTAATTACAGATTGATGTCGGCTCCTGATTGTTTGGAAGCCCCATCAACACAAAGTCCTGACCCTCTTCGATCGAGGCGAGTATCGGGTTTGTGGGTTTCTCTGAAGTCGACTAAGACTTGCCCCTTCTTTGAAAGTCTCGACTTGTACTGGATGCCATGCTCACTTAATTCCATTACCCAACGGGCCATCCTTCCGGATAGATTCGGTTTATGAATCGTGCCCAGTGGAAGGTGGTGCTTTTTCCTAGCCGGGACTGACACGGTATGGCGAAGCTAAAGGCGGTTGTCAGGAGGGGCGAAGCGGCTACGTTGAGGTGGGTGTATCTGGTCTCCGCGTCGGTTAAGGATTTGCTGACAAAAAACACTAGCCTCAACTACTCATCCCCACATTCTTTAAACAAGTACCACTTCTTTGTTGTATCGAGGCTGCAGGTGAGATAGGCGTGTCGGCGGCTTAGGGCTTCTGAGAATCGGTGGCTGTTAGGTATTGTGATTGATCGAATGCCCGGTCGCGTTCTCCGCTCCCATTCGACTGGTTGGCTCTCCTCGGAAGTAGTGAAGGGTTTCAGCCGGTCAGTGAACTAGGAAATAAAATGCTGAAGCGACTGACAATGGGTCAGTTGTTGGGATCCCTTTCTTGGCTGGGGTAGCGTGCAATATGGCCTTAAGTTGCGCAGGATTAGCCTCTATCCCTCTTTGGGTTACCATAAAGCCAAGGAATCGACCGACGTTGACCCCGAAGGCACATTTTAGGGGGTTCAGTTTCATATTATATTCTCTGAGGAGGTCGAAAGTCTGTTGGAGATTAGCGGCGTGATCTGGACGCTACTTGGATTTTACTAGCATATCATCAATGTAGACTTCCATTGTGCTACCGAGTAATGGTCGAAACATTTTCATCACCAACCTCTGATAGGTGGCCCTGCATTCTTCAAGCCGAAAGGCATCACATCATGCTGATAGAGTCACATAGAGGGTGATGAAGGCTTTTTAAGATGGGGTGTGAGGATGATGTATCAGAAGGCGTCGAGGTATAGCATACCATGCCTTGCCGAAGCGTCCACAATTTGATCTATATGGGGCAGAGGGAAGCTGTCTTTTGGGTAGGCGTCGTTGAGGTTCGTGTAATCCACACATACTCTCAATTTGTTCCCCGCTATTTTGGAGCAATGACCACCCACGTTGATGAGCCGGAGTATTGCGCTCGATAAATCCATTCTACGAATATTATGACCTGCGGTTTGGATGACTGATGATTATCTTGGTGGCGTCTCACTTTTGTCACGGCCAGAAGGCTTGGCGGATGGGGCGGCGTTTAGTGCGTGAGCGTGCGTGAAATTAATTCGGTCATATCTGCATGAGTCGAGAAAAATACATCGGCATTTAAGCTTGTATCACTTGGCATAGTGGGCCTTCTCCTCCTCGAGCAGTACTAACATAGATGCATCTGTCCGGTCCATCAAGGGGTGGTTTCAAGGGATCAACTGCCAGTGGCTCTCTATCCCCCAAGGCGGATCGGGAAAATGACTGTGATTGCTATTGCTGAGGTTGGCCCTCAAGGGTTGGCTCACTAGAGTATTCCTCCTGTTCTCGTCCTTGCATTGAGAGTTGATAGCATTGTCGTACGGCTAGTGAGCTTCCACGAGTCGACTCGCCCGGACTTCCCGATGGAGTGTTTGGTGTTTGGTGGTATGTGGATGATAATGCTTTCATGGCGTGTAGCCAGGCTCGGCCCAAGATAGCATTGTATGGCCCCAAGTCTTCTACCACGGAGAACAGTACTTGTTGAGTTACCAGACCTGCCTTGACAAAAAAGGTGATTTCCCAAGCGGCGGGTGTGGTAGCTCAGTGAAACTGACAAAACCTGCCCGTGAGCGGAGATGATGTCGGGATTCTCATATGCTTAAAGGCTAGGAGATGGAGAGCGGAGTGCGTATTTGCTTGGATCGACCGAGGACCACGTGCCGTAAGCTGTTACTACATACAATCAGTATGAGTGAGTCGTAGTGTGGTGTGATGACCTGTGTAGGGTTAATAGGAAGGATATGGGAGGCGTCGATAAAGCTGAAGCTAGCTGTGATATCCCCGGTGTGTGTTTACTAGAAACTTGTGAAATTTTGCCTGAGCATTCTTCTCCGTTGTTTCTTGGATTGATATTGGCTGTCGGCCGGTCCCCCCAATATAAAGTTGATGGTCGGCCGGGGTCCTGAAGCATGTTCGATATCTGCAACGGACCTGTTGGCTGTGGGAGCGGCTATTGCCCCACGGGTTGGCTCCCTCAGTACCGTCTGAGGTGCTCGACCCAAATCAGCTTTTCTACCAGAAATTTGAGGCTCTGGAAGTGATTGGTCTCATGGCCATGGTCCCTGTGATAATCGCATCGTAGGGATCTGTTGCGCTGGTCCAGACTTGCCCTCATAGGTGGGGGCCACTTGAAGTCAGGGAGGTCTCGGATGATGGGCGGGGCTGGTCGCGGCGATGTTGAGAGGCGGTGGGCGGGGGATCTGCTGCAGTTGCCGTCGGGCGCAGCCCTTGTGGCTATTTTCTGTTGGTGGCCTTTAGCGGCCGACTTGCCGCTCTGGGTGGTTATCATGACGGTTTGCAAGGCGGCCCAGATGTTATCTTCAAGCGTAGAGAATTTATCCGCCCGTCGGTACAATTCCTCCATAGTTGCCGGCGGGTCCAGGGATAAAGACTTGAAGAACGGGGTGAGCCGACAAAGCTTCTTACGAAGTTTGCAACCTTTGCGCCATATTGTAGACATCAATGCGCTGGACCGCTTGTCAGGGCACCGCGTGAGGAGTCGGATGGACTCGTCTTCCGTTTAAGGATGGACTTGAGGGGCGTGTTTCCCTTTTTGTCACGTGAGCCTGAGTAATGAGAGGCGAGCGTGGCCCCACGAGTTCGCGAGATGTGTTTATTGATCCTCTGGGGAGCTTGTTAAACCACGCTAAAGCAGGGCCCTTGAGGCTGACCGGGAACACCTTACATAGGAGTCGGTCGTCCCGGCGTTGAGGATCATTGCCTGGTTGAAATGCAGCATGTGATCGTACGGATCGGGAAGAAGCGAGTCGTACATGAGAGTGGTATGGGCGCGGGTGGTCAATCAGGGATATCTTTGTCAAAGGGAATGGAGAGCATGTGTGTGGTCCCCGGGACAACGGAGGAAAAAATCATTTGCGAGCGGGGCGGCCCAGAGATGGTACATGAATTAGTGCTTGGCGGGGGTGTAGCATGCTTGGTCGAGATAGGTGTCAGTTCATGCAGCGCAGGCCTGAGCATTAAGTGTCACCTTGTGATATTTTGGAGATGACTTGTGTAATTGATAAAATTTAGGAACCCGGAATTATATTATTAGAACAAGGATAAAATTGTAATTTTCATAGAGGATATGGAAACCATAAAATGAGAAGATGATGGGCCATCATATAAATAACAAGAGTTGATTTGCAATATTGAAGTGATTAAGGACCTATTTATAATTAATGGAAATATGAGGCTATAAATAGGAGATGAGACAAACAAAAATCTCATTTTGTCTCAAAAAGCTAGGGCTTCACGTTTTGGGTGTGAAGAATAGAGGAAGAAGAGGAAGGAAGAGGAAGAAGAGGAAGAGGAAGAAGAAGTGGGAGAGGAGCAAACAAGGTATGTTTCATTTCTAAATCAAGTGTATTTTGATGTCTAAGGGTTATTGGTGTGATTTCTAGGGTTTTTCTATGGAGATTGGTTTGTTCCAAACCTAGGGTTTTGGTTGAGAGATCACCCTAACCCTAGATTTGTTGAATTCATGTGGGTAAAACCTTAATTAGTATACAATAAACATGGAATCCTCTTATATGGTTTGTAGGAATTGGTGGACCTTAGGTTGAATTCATAGGATTTTTACCTAGGGTTTGGTTTATGAAGTTCAAATCACCAATTCAAGTGTTGTGAGTTGTTTTGGATGAATTCCATGTTGGTTTGAGGTGTTGTAAAAGGAGAATGTTGGGTTTTTTAAAGGAGATTCTGTCAAAATTTGGTAAAACCCTGTTTTGTTTTGGTTATAGATTAAGTTATAATCTGTCAAATGAATTGATTCCAATTGGTAAAGAACCATAAGAGATAGGGCTACAAATATATAGAAGGAACCAAGAGCAAATTGTAGCTCTAAGGCTCCCAAATACGGACTGAAAGGTGAACTCGTGTAGCTCACTGATTATGCTCTGTTTTGGGTATGGTTGTAGTGTTTTGGCCATAGGTGGAGTTTCACTTATCCAAATTGAGTGATTCAAAATTCTGGGTAAAATAGACTTCTAGGGTAATAAGTTAGCGGAGGGAAGTGCTTGCAAATTGTAAGCCAAAAGTGCCCAGAAAATTTGTCAAAGTGGAGCTATGTGCAGATTCTGTTATGCCAAATTGAGTCATCTAGATGTAAAATACAATAACTTGAGTTTTGGTAATCCAAATTGGGTGATTCCAATTGGAGAAGAAACATTCGAACCATAGCTTCAAATGAGTGAAACCATTTCAAATTTATGGAGTTAAGACCCCATAAATCAAGGATAACAGTAGGTGATTCAGTGAGTTTGGAATAAAAAACATGCTGTAACTTGTGTTATGTGGTTGAGGGCCTTAGAGAAGGAATTTTACATTGAAATTTTAAAGAGATGTCATTGGATATATAAATAACTGATCTGGAGAGTTTCATAATTTTTGAAGACCTTTTGAATAATTTTTGGGTAATAAAGTCCATAGAGTATTGTTGGAAAAAGGTTACCAAAATGAGTGGTTTTTTTGTTAGGGGTTTTTTTAGTGCTCAAGGGTAAATTGTTAATTTGACTTTATATGAATGTTGTGTGACCTTAAAGTGACTTGCGTGTGAGGTACGTTAAGTTTATACGCTATCATTAGGTGATTAATACGTTGCACCGTATTCGTTTGAGTATGTAGGCTAAAGCAAAGGAGGCAAAGTAGTGGTTGTGCTCAAGTTTGGGGAAACAAAGGGTGAGTGTTCTAAACCTATTTTTCAAATACTAGTGTATTTTATGAACTGTTTTGCATTGGTATTTAAATGGTTTTGATTGTAAACCATGTTTGAAAGGCAAACAAGCAATGATTTAATCTAAACAAGCAAGCGGTTTGATTTTAAACCATATATGAAAAGCAAATAAGTAATGGTTTAGATTCATTCAACCATACTTTTTAAAAAGCAAGCCCGATGAGTTTAGCAAGCAATGGTTTTTAACTATAAAACCATATTTCAAAGAGCAAGTAAGCAAACAAAAGTCTATTTTGTAAACTAGGCCTAACCAAAAATCCTTAGTCTTAAGCAAGCATCCGGTCAGAGGTATTCCGTATGTGCGCGGTGGTGTTAGGATTTCATACATGCATTTTAGATTGCCTGGTCGGGAAACTTAGAACATGCATCTGTACATTTAAGGAGACAGTGGCGTCTTTGGAGTATATAAGGTTAAGAGCTCTAACAAATTATGGTGATGGAGACCCGGTCAGATCCACCATATTCTGGAAAAGGTGACGTGGGCGAGCCCTTCCACTAGGTGTGGACCCAGGTCCTTCAGTCACGGTCGATGCCCAGCTCCGTGTTCACTAGAATTACATTATTAGGAAAGGCCTCCCGGTGGTTGATGATTTATAAGCATGTTTATACGGTTTTAAAAATCCCAGCCATTGGCACGGTTGAGCCTAGACTCCGTGTTTGTTTAAACAAACGGTTGAGTCGGGCTCCGCACTATTACCAGGCTCAACGGTTGAGCCCATGCTCCCATTTTATTTCAAAGCATGAGGTTGAGCCCAGGCTCCCGTGTTTATGAAAAGTTTTGAGAAACTTTTGAAGCAAAGGTTTATGGCTGAGAGCAACTTTAAACGAGATTTGAAAAGTTTTAGAAACTTTTAAAAAGTAAGATAAACAAGCAAGCAAGAGATTTTTTGAAAGGTTTATAAACTTTCAAGTATAGCCAACAATAAAGTTTCAAAAACTTTAAAGTAAAGCAAAGAAAGAAAGAAATATTTCTGGAAAATATGTGTAAGCGAAAGTTTCTGAGTTTTTAGATGTTTTCGAAAAAAAACAAAACATTTTCTAAACGCCACTCATTGAGCTTTCGTTTAATGTATTTTATGTACAAAACTATTTTCAGTGCAGTCGCGGGCTGGAACCTGATAGGAATCACGACATTAGGATAAATAACAGTATAAATAAATTTTGTATGAAATACCTTGAACTTGTATAAAGGAATATATGTATGTACATAGCGTGGTTTATGAAAATGTGTGGAGGTTGTTAGTTTGCCATGTTTGATATAGTGCAAAATTGTGTATACAAGTTTTGGGACATGTCACATATAGCTGAGTATGTTGCCGAGATTTTATAAAATCTGAAGTTTAGAAAAATTTTTATCGAGATTGAAGCAAGCAATACGGCCGCTACGGGATTTCTAGTCGTTGGGAGTAGCAATGGGGATTTACATCAATTTGTGCACCACTGCGATAGTAGGGGTGGGGTGTGACAAGGTGGTATCCCGAGGCATAAGTTGTTATTAAGCATCGTAGTTTTTCGTGCCACACTGTTTACACCTGCAGCAACCATGCATTTCAGATTCAAAAGTACATACATATGAGGTAATTCAGAGTATTAAATAGTTGATTTTTTTTTTTTTTTTGCAAATATAGCACTATGTCAGGCAGAGGACGTCGAGGTCATCTGGGAGGTCATTCAGGAGGTTCAGGGCGTCACTGATTACTGAGAGATGAAAACATAGTTGGTTCCACTACCGCCTCTATGAATCAGCCTCAACGAGTCGGGTGCTGGATATCACGGGGCTGAGAGGAACTGCTAAAGTGCGGGGATGACTACGGTGATAGACGGGGTGGCGCAGTTATAGATAGTAGCCATAGCGACCCGTCAGCAATCGCAGCCTCCACCGCCACCTAGAGAAGTTCTCGAAGAACTTGGGAGGTCGATAGAGAGAGTAAAAAAGCTGGGCGCCAAGCCATATGATGGTAGTGGTGATCCAGAAGCAGCCTGGTTATGGCTAGACCGAGTAAATAAGGTTTAATAAGGTTATGAGGTACACACGGATGAGCAAAGTCTTGTTTTCAGTTTTTTGATGGAAGACGAGGGCTAGGATTGGTGAGACGTGGAGAGGAGGGTATACTAATGGCATATCATGGGACCAATTTCAACAAGAGTTCACTGATAGGTTCTTTCCTCAAAGTCATAAGGATTCGAAAATTGATGAGTTCTTTAGGTTAGAACAGAAGAACATGTCAGTGTCAGATTATGAGAAGAGGTTCTCGGAACTAGTTAGATTGGTTCCATATATTCAAGCTGATGAAGCCATGAAGTGCAAAAGGTTTTTGGCCGGATTGCAGCACCGGATCCGAGTGCATTTGTCTGCGGTTCCTCATAATAGATTTGGGGACTTAGTTGAGGCAGCTCTGAGAGTTGAGCAAAGTATAATGGCTATGTATCAGAGTAGGCAAGAAAGGAAGAGGAGTGCACCAGGCACTTCTGTGAGCTACGGAATGATAAAGCGAAGAGGAACAGAATTTGGGGATTACGAGGCCGAGTCAGAATGAGGAACTACCTACAGTCGAGGATCGATTAGAGATTTGATTCTTGCGGTGTACAGTGTTCCTCATACATCATGTGTCGGAGCGACACCATGGGGAGTGTAAGAGATATAGTACAGGGTGTTTCCACTGTGGCCAAGAAGGCCATTTCATTAGAGAGTGTCCTCAGTTGATTGGTGCGGAGACATCAGTAGCTAGCCTAGCTACCCCCACACCCGAGATGAGCACTCAGAGGTCTTCAGGGAGAGGTTTCCCAAGCAGAGGGGCCAGTGCAGCCGCAGGTAGAGGCGGCCGTGGTAGAGGTAGAGGTAGTGCCCCAGGGATGTAGACAGAGACCCGTACTCAGGCCAGGGTTTATGCGTGACTTCGACGGGATCTGAATCTGTCAGGATATGGTTCTCGGTATTATTTCTATCCTTGAGTCATGATGCTTATACATTAGTGGACCAGAGCTTCCACACATTCATTTTGCATCAGGCCTTTCTGCTCTCCTTCGGATAGGACAGCCATTAGAGGGTCGTATGAGAGTTTCCCTTCCAGCTGGAGATCCGTTATTCTCAGACAGAGTAGTCAGAGATAGTAGAGTTCTGATTGAGGGACAGGAGTTCCCAGCGGATCTTGTGGCCTTAGATATGAGGGATTTTGATGTGGTTCTCGGCATGGATTGGCTATCTCGCCATAGAGCCACATTAGATTGTTATAAAAAGGAAGTAAAGTTGCATAGGCTAGGGAAATTGGAGGTTAAGTTCAGGGGAATATGTAGAGAGTTATCTTCCCGGTGTGATCTGCCTTGTGACAGCGCGAGAGAATCTTTGCGTAGGGTTGTCAGGGTTATCTAGCTTATGTGGTGGAAACAGGAAAGGAGGGGACTCTGGTGGATGAGATTCCAGTTGTTAGAGAGTTCCCAGATGTATTCCCAAATGATATTGCAGGATTACCTCCAGAAAGAGAGGTGGAGTTCACCATTGATTTGATCGGGGGTAGGCCCATTTCCATTCCTCATATAGGATGGCTCCTGTGATTGAGAGAGCTTAGGAGCTCGATGAAGGAGGTATTAAGTAAAGGGGATTCATTCGACGAGCATATCCCCATGGGGAGCTCAGTTCTCTTCGTGAAAAGAAGATGGGAGTTCTTGTTTGTGTATAGATTACGACGGTGAACAAAGTTACCGCCCTGATTGGTATCCACACTCCTAGGATCGATGAGTTATTCGATCAGCTCCAGGGGTCCCGAGTGTACTCCAAGATAGATTTGAGGTCGGGGTATCTGTCAGTACGAGGTGCGAGGAGGGTGATGTTCTAAGGCGCATTCGAGGACGCATACGGACGTGCGAGTTTACGGTGATGCGTTTGGCTTGATGACTAATGCTTCGGCGGCGTTTATGGATTTGATGAGCCCAGGGTATTCGGCCGTATTTGGATAGGTTCGGTCATAGTCTTTACTATTGATGATATCCTAGTGTATTCAGGTAGCTCGGAGAACATTGGAGCACTGAGAGTTGTGTTGCAGACCCTAAGGGAGCGACAGTTGTATGCCAAGTTGAGCAAGTGTCAGTTTTGGCTTGATAAGGTGGCATTCCTAGGTCATGTGATCTCAGCTGAGGGGGTGAGTGTGGATCCCCAGAAAATAGAAGCCCAGTAAGTGGAAACCGCCAAAAGAAGAATGTGTCGAGTGGGGAAGCTTCCTTGGTTTAGCGAGGATATTACGGGAAATTTGTTGAGGGGTTCTCGAGATAGCAGCCCAGTGACCCAGTGACGAGAAAGATGCTTCAGTATGATTGGGTGGATGCACGCCCGAGTAGAGTTTCGAGGATTTGAAGGGGTAGATTGACTTCGACTCCGATTGGCACTTGATAAAGAATGGGTTTGTGGTTTTCTGATGATGCTTCCGGTAAGGCCTTGGTTGTGTTTGATGCAGAATGATAGGGTGATTGCATATACTCTAGGCAAATTTGAAGAAGCATGAGGAGAATTACCACACACACATGACTTAGAGCTTGCGGCAGTCGTGTTTGCTCACGAAGATAGCGGAGACATGCTTATATGGTGTTCCTTGCAGGATCTTTACAGATCATAAGGAATTAACCAATATATTTTCACCCGAGGAAAAGAGTTAAACTGAGGCAAAGATGATGGCTTGAGTTGATTAAGGACTCTGGTATCTTATTGAGTACCATCCGAGGAAAGCTAATGTCGTAGCGGATGCCTTGAGTAGGCGACCGGAGAGTTCTTTGTCTCATATGGAATCGGGTGCATCTTCCTTTGTTGGTGGATCTAAGAGCTTTAGGGGTGATATTGGAGGCGGATTCGAGAGCCTTGTTAGCCACATTTCATGTTAGACCTCTCTTAGTGGATCGGATTCCTGGCAGGCGGTCGCGGGATCCACGGATGATTAAGCAGGAAGAGATAGAAAGAAAAGGAAGCGGAGTTTCAAATTAGAGATGACGACATGATGGTGAAAGGACCGAGGAGAGATGTGCGTGCGGAGTATGGCAAGCTGAAGAGAACATTATGGAGTAGAAGCACATTCATGCAACGTATCTTGTACATCAGGTAGTACCCGAGATGTGCGGGACTTTGAAGAACATTCTTGGTGGAATGGGATGAAGAAAGAGATTGCAAGTTTCGTCTCGGATGTCTAGCACAATCGGCGAGGTGAAGGCAGAATCAGAGGCCCGTAGGGAAGATACGATTACTCCCTATTCGGTGTAAATGGGAGAAGATCCTTTATGGATTTTGTGGCAGTGTACCGCGGACTCGAAAGGCGACATGATGCTACTGGGTGATGGTTGATGGATGTGATCTGCTCATTTTACGCGGTTAATGTTGAGATTCTCACGGAAAAGTTGACGATTGTATGTGGATGAGATAGTGAGACTTCATGGGGTTCCAATTTCGATAGTTTCAGATCGAGACCCCGGGTTCACATCCAGGTTTTGGCCCAGTTTGCAAGCAGCTTTAGGTACTCGCCTTCATTTTAGCACAACATTTCATCCTCAGACAGATGGCCAGTCAGAGAGGACCATTCAGACGTTAGAGGATATGCTGAGAGCTTGTGTGATGGAATTCAAGGGGAGTTGGGATACTCATTTGGCACTAATGGAGTTCGCTTATAACAACAGCTATCAGGCCAGTATAGGAATGGCACCATTTGAGGCACTGTATGGTAGGAAATGTAGGACTCCAGTGTGCTGGGATGAGGTTGGTGAGAGAAGACTAGTAGATACGAACTAGGTACAAATCACTTGAGAAAGTGAAAATTGTTCGTGATAGCAAAAAGAAAGCAAGAGATGAAACTGAGAGAAAAGTTATACGGACAAGTCGTAGAGACTTGCGATTCGAGAGATAGGTGATCGGGTCTTTTAAAGATTTCCCACTTGGAAAGGTGTTTTGAGATTTGGGACGAGAGCAGTCCGAGATATATGGGACCCTGAAGTTGTGGCGAGCAAAGAAGTGGGGCGGTAGCTTCTGATTGAAGTTACCCCCGAGGTTATCAAGGATTCGCGACACATTCCATGTGTACCGATGTTAGGAAGTACATCCCGGATCCTTCATGTCTTGAGAGAAGCGGCCAGTCTCGACTAAGGAGAATCGACTTATGAGGAAACACACACATTACCCGGATTGTAGATCACAAGGAACAAGTATTAAGGAGTAAGGTGATCCCTTTGGTTAAAGTCCTATGGAAGAATCATGAGAGGGAGGCAGCTACTTGGGAGCCAGAGGCTCAGATGCGCCGTCAGTACCCTCAATTATTTTCCAGATGAGGTATTTTCCTTCCTTTCTTTTTGAATTTGATTATTCATTTAGGGACGAAATGTTCAAAAGGAGGAGGATTTGTAGTATGGTCTGAGATAGGTGTACGGGTTCATGCAAGCGTAGGGCGTACACGAACATTAAGTGTCTGTGATATTTTGGAGATGACTTGTGTATTGATAAAATTTAGGAACCAGGAATTATGGTATTAGAACAAGGGATAAAGTATAATTTTCATAGAGGATATGAAAACCATAAAATGAGAAGATGATGGGCCATCATATAAATAACAAGAGTTGATTTTTTAATATTGAAGTGATTAAGGACCTGTTATAATTGATGGAAATATGAGGCTATAAATAGGAGATGAGACAAAAATCTCATTTTGTCTCAAAAAGCTAAGGCTTCACGTTTTGGTGTGAAGAATAGAGGAAGAAGAGGAAGGAAGAGGAAGAAGAGGAAGAGGAAGAAGAAGTGGGAGAGGAGCAAACAAAGGTAAGTTTTCATTTTCTAAATCAAGTGTATTTTTGATGTCTAGGGTTATTAGGTGTGATTGCTAGGGTTTTCTATGGGAGGTGGTTTGTTGTTCCAAACCTAGGGTTTTTTGGTTGAGATCACTAACCCTAGATTTGTTGGTCATGTAGGTAAAGCCTTAATTAGTATACAATAAACATGGAATCCTCTTATTTATATGGTTTTGTAGGGTGGTAGACCTTGGGTTGAATTCATAGGATTTTACCTAGAGTTTGGTTTTATGAGATTCCAAATCACCAATTCGAGTGTTGTGAAGTTGTTTTGGATGAATTCCATGTTGGTTTTGAGGAATTGTTGTAAAGGAGAATGTTAGGTTTTTAAAAGGAAATTATGTCAAAGAAATTTGGTAAAACCCCTGTTTTTGTTTTGAGGATTTATAGATTAAGTTATAATCTGTCCAAATGGAATTGATTCAATTAGTGAAGACAAGAATGGGGCTACAAATGTATAGAAAGATCCAAGAAAATTGTAGTTCCTAAGGCTCCCAAACACGGACTGAAAGGTGAGCTCGTGTAGCTCACTGATTATCTTCTATTTAGGCGTAGTTTGTAGTGTTTTTGGCCATAGGTGGAGTTTCACTCATCCAAATTGAATTGATTCAAAATTCTGGGTAAAATATAATTCTAGGGAATAAGTAGCTGAAGGGAAGTGCATGCAAATTGTAAGCCAAAAGTGCCAGAAAATTTGTCAAAGTGGAGCTATGTGCAGATTCTGTTCTGCCAAATTGAGTCATCTAGATGTAAAATACAATAGCAGGATTTTGGTAGTCCAAATTGGGTGATTCCAATTGGAGGAAAGAAACCTTAGAATCATAGCTTCAAATGGTGAAGAAACCATTTCCAATTTGTGGAGTTAGATCCCAGAAATCTAAGGATAACAGTAGGTGATTCAGTGAGTTTGGAATCAAAACATCTTTGTAACTTGTGTTATGGTTGGGAGCCTTAGAAGGAATTTTTACATTGAAATTTTAAAGAGATGTCATTGGATATATAAAGGACTGATCTGGAGAGTTTCATAATTTTTGAAGACCTTTTGAATAATTTTGGGTAATAAAGTCCATAGAGTATTGTTGGAAAAAGGTTACCAAAATGAGTGAAGTACGTTAAGTTTATACGCTATACGTAGGTGATTAATATATTCTTGCGTGATACGTTTGAGTATGAAATACAAAAAGAAAGGAGGCAAAGTAGTGGATTTGTGCTCAAGTTTGAGGAAACAAGAGTGAGTGTGTTCTAAACCTATTTTCCAATACTAGTGTATTATTATGGCTTGTTTTACTGCTTGGTATTTAAATGGTTTGACGATTGTAAACCATGTTTGAAAGGCAAGCAATGAGTTTAACAAGCAAGCAAACGGTTTTGATTTTAAACCATATATGAAAAGCAAATAAGTAATGGTTTAGATTCATTCAACCATACTTTTAAAAAGCAAGCAATGAGTTTAGCAAGCAATGGTTTTTAACTATAAAATATGTTTCAAAGAAGCAATAAGCAAACAAAAGAAGTACATTTTTGTAAAATAGGCCTAACCAAAAATCCTTAGTCTTAAGCAAGCATCCGGTTAGAGGTATTCCGTACGTGCGCGGTGGTGTTAGGATTTCATACATGCATTTTAGATATTACAATTAGAAGCCAAACTTAGAACATGCATCATACATTTAAAGGAGATAGTGGCACGTCTTGGGTATATAAGGTTAAGAGCTCTAACTAAATTATGGTGATGGGGCGGTGATACCGCGTGTTTATAGGAAAAGGTGGCGTGGGCCAAGGCCCTTCCACCTAGGTGATGTGGACTGATCCTTCCACGAAACCGCGATCGATGCGAGCTCAGTGTTCACTAGGGTACAGCTGTGGAAAGGCCTCGGTGGTTGATGATTTATAAGCATGCTTATGACAGTTTTGAAAAAAAATCAACCATTGGCTGCAGTTGAGCTAGGCTCTGTGTTTGTTTTAATGAAATGGTTGAGTCAGGCTCCCGTTTTATTTCGGCTCATAGTTGAGCCCAGGCTCCGTTTTATTTCGCATGCGGTTGAGCCCGAGGCTCCGTGTTTATGAAAGTTTTGAGAAACTTTTTAAGCAAAGGTTTGCTATAAAGTTTTTGAGCAACTTTTAAAGCAAGAGATTTGAGAAAAGTTTTAGAAACTTTTAAACTAAGATAAAGCAAGCAAACAAGAGATTTTTGAAAGGTTTTATAAACTTTCAAGTAAGGAAGCAATAAAAGTTTCATAAACTTTTAAAGTAAAGCAAAGCAAAGAAAGAAATATTTCTGGAAAATATCATGTAAACGGAAGTTTTACAGTTTTAGATGTTTTCCGAAAAAACAAAACATTTTCTAAAAGCATACACTCACTGAGCTCGTTTAGCTCATTATTTTATGTTTTAAAAACTATTTTCCAGAATGCAGATGCATGGCTATTTAGACACAATAGAAAGGTCCTGACGAGAAGTATAAGTCTTTGTGTATAAATAAATTTTGTGGAAATACCTTGAACTTGTATAAAAGGAATATATGCATGTACATAATGTGGTTTATGAAAATGTGTGGAGGTTGTTGGTTGCCATGTTTGATATAGTGTAAGAATTGTGTATACGGGTTTGGGACATGCATCTACGTATTATGCTGTCAAATTTTATAAAATGCAGTTTAGAAAGAAAATTTTTTTTATACGAGATTGAAGCAAGCAATGCGGCACGCTTCCAGGGATTTTCCTAGTCGTTAGAGTAACAGCTAAGGGATTTCACGTGGGTGGCCGCCACACGCCGATAGTAGGGGTGGGGTGTGGCAGGACCCGATCGATGAACATATTAGTGGTTGCGTTGGCGGTGGTGTAGTCCTGCGGGTTCTCCTGCGCACCCAGGCACCTTGACAACGATGGATCAGCGGATTGGCGAGGTGGCCTTTCAGTTGGGCGCCGTGGCGTTAGGGGATAGTGAACGGTGTAGGACGAGCTGCGGAGATGGCTAGATCATCTTTTGTTAGATCGATGTCGTGGCGTAACGACCTCTTTGGCTCTTGGGACGGGAAGAGGAAATGGGTTTGGGAGATTCGCTATTTCTGCTTGGCGGTCTCAATCGGGTTATGGCGCTCATTTTCCTCCCATAGCCGGTTACTTTGTTCGGTACAATTACGCCATCTGCCGGGCCTGCTCCTCTTGATTTGCTTCCATCTCTTGGTGCGGAGGAGGCGGTGGCGAGGGCTGGTTGTTTGGATTGCTAGTCATGGCGGTGAATTCAACGATCCGGAAGCGGGATGTTTAGGGTGCCCAGCCGGAGATCAGAGGTCACACGGGAGCGGGTGTGTGCAAGCTCGTGTGCGCCTCTGAGATTTCTTGCTCGGCGTTTCCCACAGACGGCACCAATTGTGGTTTCCTGAATTCTCAGAGTCAGTGGATCGTCGGAGCATTCACCAATTGATTGTAACCTGCAAAACAAATAAGAAGACGACGGTGGTGTTCCCATAGTCCTCGTGACAAGTTAGTCTTTTGGAAGACTTAGAGCTTAGAACAGCAGTTATCTTGATTAAGGGCTCATTACCTCATTTGAGGTGTGACTTGCTTCTCTTTTATGGAAGGAGAAGAGGATTGATCTTTGGAGAGTAGGCGATTTCTTCCTTAATGTTAGGGGGAAGGAGTGGAGCTCTTGTTCGGGAAGGATGAGCATTCTTTCTTTAGCCTTTGCCTTCCCGATAGGGCCGTTGCTAGGAATGCATTCCTATTCTATTGGAGGCGAGGAGACCGGCTCATGGGAGATCTTACACTTATACCATGAAGAGCTGGTTAGCAGCTTCGTTTGGTGGAGTTGTCGATCGGGAAAGGAAACACCTGGGTAAAAAGGCATCCGGGATATGAGATACCTAAGCACCCGGGTGGGGGATTGGCCGGCCGTTCCTAGGCCGCTGGCTTTTGGGCCCAGTCCCTTTGGGGTGCCCGAGCGGAGGATCGGCCGGGCATTCTGGGTCGGCCAGCCACGGGCTAATCACTTTGGGGCTCTTGGAATTTGGTAGAGGCCCAGTTAGAAGTCATAGAGACTGGGGCACAATGGTATATGATATCATGATAGAGCAGAAGAAGATTGTGGGTCTTAGACATACATATTATTTGTTCTAGGGTTAATTACATATAAATGGTGTCTCAATTTTTCCATTTTTTTATTTTAGTTTCTCAACTTTATTTTTGTTTAATTAAGTGTCTAAATTTTTTTATTTTTTCTAGTTTGATGTCTAAACTTTATTTTTATTCAATTAACTGTTAAGTGTTTCATGACCAATCAAAACTTATTAGGATATTCGACTAGAGCTAAAATTGAATCTAAATGACAATGCACATCATATAAAAATGATGAAATTACTTAAATAGCCTTTAACAATGTAAAAGGACAATATTATCATTTCCGCATTAAGGTTTTTTCTATCTATTGGTTACAGTACAAAAGAAATTAATAAAATTGGTTGTTATGGAATTGAGATAAAAATAAACATTTTAATTATTTTAAAAATAATTTTAATATCTAATATTTTATTTTTAATTATTCATAATAATTATTTTTTCACAAACACTTAGAAAACAAGTAAAAATAATAGAAGATAATTAAATGTAGTTTTTTCAAATAAAATTTTAAATTTTTATCTCAATTCTATAATAGTCATTTTTATCAATTTTTTAATTGTAATAAATAGATGGTAAAGCCCTTAATGTGGAAAGAATAATATTGTT
Source organism: Tetrastigma voinierianum (assembly GCA_016808115.1). Lineage (NCBI taxonomy): Eukaryota > Viridiplantae > Streptophyta > Magnoliopsida > Vitales > Vitaceae > Tetrastigma > Tetrastigma voinierianum. Next base: position 707,024 of record JAEQBH010001838.1, on the reverse strand, counting down.
ATTTCACCTCGTTAAAGGTCATTTAAGTAATTTCATTATTTTATATGATGTGGAATGTCATTTAAATTCAATTTTTGTTTATTCAAATATCCTAATAAACTTTGATTGGTAATAAAGCACTTGATTGAACAAAAATTAAAAGTTCAAACACTTGATTGAACAAAAATAAAGTTGAAACGCCAAAATAAAATTAAAAAATGAAAAGTTTAAATACTTGATTGAATAATAATAAAGTTGAGACATCAAAATAGAAAAATGGAAAAGTTTGAGATGCCATTTATTTAAAAAAAAAATTGACAACTAAATACTTTAGTTACAATATGTAGTAAACTGTTCATATTAAGACTCGAACCCGAGAGCCCTACCCTCCTATGGCCTGCCTTTTTGAAACATTGAACGCTTTAAGCTAGTCATAGATACTATTCATGTAATTAACTCTTTGTTCTACACCAAAGAATAGGAACAAGAATTTAGATTTAAATTATTTTGGTTTCTTTTAAACCTTTTCTCCAAGTGTTATATCTAAGATTATGCTATTTCAGAAGAATAAAAACATGGATGTTATATGATACATAGATATAATATTCTATCCAATATTTGATTGACAATGATAGATATTATATGATACATACATACACATACATATATATATATATATATATATATATATATATATATATATATATATATATATATATATATATATTCAATTTCCCTTTTTTCTTTATGTTTTAGTGTAATTTATTTTTATATTATAAATTATCTTATCCTGGATGCTCGTGTTATCAGAGCCACAGGATGGAGAATGGGTTTGTTTTAGGATTTTAATTTGGTGGAGTGATGTGTATCTATGGTAGGTACTTTTGGGTGTTTACTCAATTAGATCTATAATTTCATAAATAGGCTCTAAATTAAAATTTGAAAGGGAGTTGAATTTTCAGATCCACGTCTAGGAATTCCTAAGAGAATGCAATAAATAATGAAGAAATCAATAATCCTAAAATTTCAAATGGATTAGATAATTGAAAATTACCTAAGATATATTGACAGTTATAAGTGTGTGTTTTTGGGCAGTTCTTGACGTTGAGAATGTGTGTTAGTTCAGACTTTAGTGCAATGAGTTTGAACTCCTGTAGGACGATGTGTATTCAAAGCAATTGTAAAATATAAGCAATAAAATAAAGCACACACAATATTTTGTACACAGTTCTAAAACTGTGTAAAAGCGCAGCACGATTGAATATTTTATAATAGTAGTTTTGAAGCGATTAAAGTCGATGATAGAAACGAGGGTAGATTAGAATTTAGAATGCTCAGGACGTCGTTTGGACATGAAGTGGAATTTCGAAAATTGTAACCGAATGCCTAAGGAATAATGAGTTTTCTTCATTATATCGAATGGAGAAGTTCTGAGAATTTGTAAGAAATTTCGGTTCCTATGACTTTGAGCGATATTTAAGAATAGGAGATTTAAGTGAATGGTGATTTCCGAGATTTGAAAATTCGGAGCTGTGTTGAAATTTTCGAAATTGGGCGAAAATACGAATATCGGGAATCAATCATAGAGTCTAAAGAGCGAAACGGAGTGAAGCGAGTCCGTTTGGATAGTTTCCGGTGATCGGCAATGGTGATAATAATACGCTATTGTCAATTTAGGTGCAATGATTTTAAATCCGATTTCGGTGATTTCAGAGCCTGGAATCACTTGTGAAGGGTTAATTTGAATAATTCCATGGTTAATTTGAAGTTTAGAGCGACCGTAGAATATTTTTGACATTTAATCGGTATAAAAAAGCAGTATAAGGTGAAAGCGAGATAAAAGGCTGCTATAAAGGGAGATATTTTATTATGAGGCAATTAAAACTTTTCTTAATGACTAGAGTTATGAATAAAATAATAGGTTAATGGATTTTGTGATTCATTAGAATGGACCAATGAGCTTATTTGGTTCAAAGGTAATTTTGCAAGTATGGTGAATTTTGGAAAAGTTAGTCAAATATAATTTAGAGGTTAAGTTGTCTCAAAGGAGGAGACCGTAGGAGAGAAAGGAGAGGGAAGAAAGAGAGAAAAGAAAGGAGAGAAAGGAAAAGCAAGAAAAGTGAAGAGACCAGTATGAGATGTGATTTTTCTCCTCATTCAAGCTCTTCAAGTGATCTACAAGTGGAATCAAGAGAGGAGCCAAGTAAAAACAAGTAAGTTTTTAATGGTGGGAAAGTTGGATTTTTATGTTTTCATACCTAATGATTTGATTTTCTTGTATGGATGTTAAATTAGTGGCATTTAGGGTTGAATGATGATGATTTTGAGATAAATTGAAAGCCATGGATTAGATTAGGGTTTTGACAAATCAAGTGAGTAATGGTTAGGGTTTGATAATGCATTGTGTATGATATGTTGAAGTAGTTAGGGATTTATGAAATTGAGGTATAATGCATGGGGTGGTTAGAAAAATGAATTGAGGGCATAAAGATCATGTTGTAAAGTAAAGGGAATGCTGTAAAATTTCTGTAAAACCCTGTTTGTATTTTGGCTATAGATTACGTTAGAATCATCCAAATGAATTGATTCAATTGGTAGAAATCATAAGAGATAGGGTTACAAATTTATAGAGAAGGGACCAAGAGCCAAATGTAGCTCTAGGCTCCAAATACGGACTGCAAAAGGTGAGCTCGTGTAACTCACTGATTTTGCTATGTTTTGGAGCATGGTTGTAGTGTTTGGCTATAAGGTGGAGTTGCACTCATCCAAATTGAGTGATTCAAAATTCTGGGTAAAATAGACTTCTAGGGAAAAATTTATCTGAAGGAAGTTCATGCAAATTGTAACCCTAAAGTGCCCAGAAAATTTGTCAAAGTGGAGCTATGTGCAGATTCTGTTCTGCCATGTCTAGATGTAAAACACAATAACTTGTGTTATGTGGTTAAGAGGAGCTTTAGAGAAAGGAATTTTAAATTGAAAATTTAAAGAGATGTAAGAAATTGATATATCAGAACTGATCTGGAGAGTTTCATAGAATTTTGAAGACCGTTTGAATAATATTTGAGCCATAAGTCTATAGAGTATTGTTGGAAAGGGTTTGGCCAAAATGAATGAGTTTTAGTGTAAGGGTAATTTGTTCATTTGGCTTTAAATGAATGTGTATGGTGGATTGGAAATGGAGATTATGATTAATGTATAGTTGCGATTTTCTTGAAAAGGTGAAAAGACTGTCGGACGGGAAAGCGGGAGATCGACGGAAGCAAGCGGGATTGAGCGGTGAGCTGTGAGTGAAAATGATATTTTGAAAAATTGAGTTTTTAAAAGTGAATGATTTTAATGTTAAACTGAAAGTTTATTGGAAATGTTTATGGAATTGTTAAGGCATATGGAAATGTTTTATCTTGCATCAATATATATATTTATATGTATGTAAAAGCAGTATGCATATGTTAAGTATCATAGAAAGTTTAAAATGTGTAAAGAATGCATATGTGTTTTAATGATAAAGTAAATGATTTAAAAGTATTTATAAATGTATTTTGAAGAAATGTTTCTTGATGGTTTACCTAAACCCCCTATGTTGTTATGACTGATATCGACGAGGTACAGCAAAGCGTGTAAGGATTTAGGGTAAAGTTATAGGTTACTAATGAGGGAGGTGGGTGTCTAGAGTAATATCCTTGCGTGATAGGTGCTATGGCCCGGAACCCTATGCAAAGCGTGAAGTTTCTCCGCAGCGTAGTGGTTATGGCCCAGGCATGTGATTGTCACGCGCGTCGGTACCCGGAAACTGTTCGGTGTTTATTACACAGGTTAAATCAGAAAGAAAGAAAGAAAGAAAGAAAGAAAGAAAGAAAGAAAGAAAGAAAGTTTAAGGCATAAATATTTAGTATAAATGGATTTAATTGTATAAGTATATTATTTTGGTATATCTTTGAAAATGTTATTTTAATGAAAATGTACACTCAACTGGGCTCCTTTAGCTCATTCTTTTTCCTATGTTTCAAAACATTTTCCAGGACAGAGATAGGTGCACAGGTAGAGCGTCCCAGTCTGTGATGGAGTCGAGGCCATCAAGGAGGCGACACGTGATTTCATTGTATATATAATTTTCCATACGTATATGTTGAATATTTTGTTATGGATATATGTATATGTATAAGAGTTGAAAAGGAACTTCATTGGGCTTTGATCCTCGGTGGGCCCGAGTACGTAAATGGTCGGCTTAAGTCCATTTCGAAGCCCAATCTTTTGATAAAAAACAAATGCATGGATTGAAGAAGTTTCAAAGGTTTGATGATTGAAATGAATAAATGTATATAAATGTATATATGTATATATTGTGTTTGATTGGGTTGTGGACTGATGAGTCTAAGCGGAAGTTGAGAAGTTGAGGATTGTTGAGGATTGAAGATTAGAAGTGTTTTAAATGTTTCGCCGGGTTTTTTTGTAAATTTGGGAAAGTCAGAAAACAAAGAAACTATGCTTGATTTTCTGAAAAATCTAGAGTGTTTGAAAAAGGAAAAGAAAAATTTATCGCCCAAGCTTCCATGTATTTTCTAAAGATATGCCAAGGATTTGTAAAGGGAGTTCGCTCCATGGATTTTATTTGATTGTTTGAGGAAAGTTTCTATATCCATTGGAGTGCGGGAGATCCCTCGGGTTCATGGATTAATCAGGTCGGATCCTTCAACGTGATATCGAGCCACGGTTTTTTGAAAATATTATAAAAGAATTTGAAAATTTTATGTTCATATGATTGTTTGCCCATGTTTATTTTTAAAATTGCATAAATTATTTATGTGATTTAAAATCATATATGCATTATGACATATTAAATTTTGAATTCACCCAGAAAATGGTCGTCGAGGCCGACCCCCACCGGGGAGGCTCGGCGGTAGTACCACACCAGGAATATGTTGATGGAGTGCCTTGTGTTGCTCCACCGGTCTGAGGTGACCTGCATGCACCACGGGACAGGGACCGCCACCACCTCCTGAGGTCGTGGGAGGACATATGCAACTAGACGAGATGAAGAAACCGACTTTTTAGCCAGCTGCGATTCACGGCATTGCGAGGCGGTAGCTGTATAGAGAGGCGGCTGAGCGCGGAACTATGATGGATTGGGAGACCGGGGAAAGGCCGTCATGGTTGGGGAAATGAAGCAGATTACACCCGGGTGATACGATGTACGGATGGCTTGAATGGATTTACTTTACGCCTTTCTCCTACAGGTGAGCATTGGAGTGATTGGAGGCGGTTCGGAGGAGATGCGGAGAGTGTCTTGGGCCTGGTTTAGGAAGGATCTGAGACAAAGTTTGTTCCAGCCGGAGTTCTTAGAGATCTGGTGAGGAGTTCTTTAGGCTGGGCGGAGGGACACTCTACGTGACGGATTATGAGATCAGGTTTTACGAGCTCGTCGGTGTGTGCATTATCGGGGATGGCGAAGTTTGAAGACCAAGAGATTTCTTTGTAGGTCTTCGTCCGGAGATTAGGACCATAGTAGCGTTGACCGGCCACGCTGATGGTAGGGTGGTTGAGGCTGCGGTTAGGGTTGAGAGGAGCATGGGGTTGAAATCGAGGCTGCGACCCGGTCGAGACGAAAGCGGTGGGTCGGCGTGGAGTTCGGGGAGGTTCGATGCTTGATTCAGAGGGAGGGAAAGACCACGAGAGGACCGGTGCGGCGGGCTGTGTCGGGGGCCGCGATGCAGCGGGGTTGGTGAGGCCCGCAGAGCGGTGGCTCGAGTCAGCCGAGGAGTGTGCTAAGTGGGAAGACCCGTATGGTGAGTGCGGGAGATGGGACGGGCGATTCTTTAAGTGTGGGCCGGTCGGGACACGCCGCGGAGAGTGCCCGCGAGAATGGTTTAAGCGTGGATCGGGAGTGGGACGAGATGGGACGACGGATTCGGTGCTGGTAGAGGTGGTCGGAGTAGGAGAGGGCTCCGGGCGAGAGGCCCACACATTTACTAGATGCGGAGGACCAGCGGTAGAAGTCCAGCCATTGAGAGGAGATGACGGGGCGACCTCGAACCTGAGCTAGGGTGTTTGCGTCCTTTCCCGGTGAGGAGCGGATGTAGCACCGGGAGGTCATGACGGGTACTATCCAAGTTTTGAGGTGATGCTTATGTCTTGATAGATCGGGTGCTACTCACTCGTTTATTTACTTGAGGAAATTTATTACCTGAGAGTGAACATAGAATGACCCAGATTGTAGTATGGTAGTCTCCTTCCTCTGAGAGATTCACTTATAGCGAGATAGAGTATACATGGGTTGTAGAGTGATTATTCAGGGGCCATGAGTTTAGGGCCCGATTTGGTATTGATGGACATCAGGGACCGATGTGATACTAGGGATGGGCGGTTGTCTCGACGTCACGCCACCATGGATTGTTTCGGGAAGGATTAAGTTACGTAGTAGGAGGACAGATTACTTTTTGTGGGGTAGAAAGATATTGTCCTCGAGTATGATGTACGTGATGATGGTGGAAGATGCTCCGAAAATCATATCAGGTATCATAGCCTATACGGTGAGGTGAGAGATGATGATATGAGACTGGAAGACATTCCGGTAATCGGAAGAATTTCAGGATGTGTTTCCGAGATGATCTTCGGGACTACCCCGGATAGAGATTGATTTTCGGATCGGGTTAGCCCACAGGGCGAAGCGGAATTTCGAGGCGCCATATAGGATGGCCCCTGCAGAATTGAAAGAACTTAAGGTCTGATGGAAGGAAATGGTCAACAAGGGGTTCGTCAGACCGAGCACATCTCCTTGGGAGCACCAGTTTATTTATTGAAGGATGGGAGCATGCGATTATGTATTGATTCGGGGAGTTGGATAAAGTAACAATGCGTGTCGGTATCTTCCGAGGATTGATGATCTTTTGATCAATTACGGGGAGCTAAGGTATTCTCCCGAAGATTGATTTGAGGTCGGTATCATCGGTTGAGTTCATGATAGGGATGTTCCCGAGAGCGACATTGAGGAACCGCAGTGCAGGGCATTTTGAGTTTCTAGTCATGCCATTTGGACTTCTGAATGCCCGGCCGCTTTATGGATCTCGCGACGAGTTTTGAGACGCCGCCGATCGAGTTTGTGATCGTGTTTATTGATGATATAACGTCTGATACGCGGTGAAGAAGAACATCTGTGAAACGCGAGATAGTTCTTGCAAATACGGGAACATCGGTTATATGCTAAACTTAGTAAGTGTCAATTTTGGCTCGACAGTGTCGCCTTTTTTGGGACACATAGTTTCTGCCGAAGGGTGTCGATGAATCCGCGGTCGACTATATTGAATTGGAAACCTCCTACGAGTGTTCTGAGATAAGGAGTTTTGGGTTTGGCGGTATTGCAGTAAGTTCGTTGAGGATTCGAAGATAAGCACTTCTTTGTTGAATTGATGACAAGGAAAGAGGAACGCACGTTTTTATGTGGTCGAGGCTTGTCAGTGAGTTCGATGAAGTGAAAGGAGATTGACCTCGCTCCGGTGCCACACTTCCATCGGGACAGGATGAAGCTGCGATTGTATTGTGATGCCTCTAGGCGGGGTTTAGGATTGTGTATTAATGCGGAGGAATGAGTGATTGCACCTTAGCTACAGAGCGGTTGAAGAAGCATGAGCGAAGGATTATCCCTACACATGACCTTGAGCTAGCGGCCGTGAGTATTTGCCTTGCGGATATGGAGGCATTGTATATGGAGTGCCTGCCAGGATTTTACGGATCTAAGAGCTTGCAATATGCATTTGAAGGAATGAACATGAGGCAGAGGAGATGGATTAGGCGATCAAAGTTATGAATGTACCATTGAATATCATCCTGGAAAGGCGAACGTGGTAGCAGATGCTCTTAGTAGAAGACCCATGAGTTCCTTATCACATGTGAGGGCCGTGCATCTTCCTCGACTCATAGAATTGAGGTCCTTGGGTGTGAGATTGGAACTGACAGATTCGGGAGCACTGTTAGCCACATTCCATGTACGTCCTGTATTGATAGACAGGATTAGAGAGCTTCAGATTCAGGATCCACATATAGTGAAGTTAAGAGGTGAAGTAGAGTCTGGGCAACGAGGGGATTTGTCATTGAGAGAGGATGGTACCATGGTCATGGGACGAGAGGTTGTGTCTGGGATGTAGGTGATGTGAGGAGAGAGATTATGGAGAAGCCCGTTCCTCCGTATGCTATGCATCCGGGAAGCCTGAAAGATGTGCGTACCCTAAAGGGAACACTGCGGTGGAAGGTATGAAGGGATATTGCAGAGTTTGTCTCGAGATGTCTCACATGTCAACAGGTGAAAGCCGAACATCGAGCTTCTTGAGGACTCTTACGATCCTCCCGATCCCTCAGTGGAAATGGGAGAGAATCACTATGGATTTTGTGGTAGGACTTCCGCGTTGCCAAATTGGTCACGATACGATATGGGTGATTGTGGACAGACTGACGAAATCAGCCCATTTCCTACCTATCAGGAATAGTGATTCCTTGGATAAGTTGGCCCAATTATACATTAGAGATTAGCCAGACTACATAGTGCATGATTTCCATTGTTGACAGAGATCCCGGGTTTACCTCACGGTTTTGGCCAGGTTACGAATGCCCTTGGCACTAAAGCGCATTTTAGTACGGCTTTTCATCCACGAGACGGATGGCGATCTGAGAGGACTATCTGAGACTTTGGGGATATGCTTAGGGCATGTGTTACAGGTTTAGGGGCTGGGACACCCTGTGCCTGATGGGTTGCATACAATAACGAGTTATCGGACCCGGTATTGGTATGGCCCTTATGAGGAGCTCTTTTATGGAAGGAAATGTCGAGACTCCGGTCTGTTAGGACCGAAGGTAGGTGAAAAGGAAATTAGTGAGTCCGGAAATTGTTCAAATGACTTGTGATAAGATCAAAGTTATAAGGGATAGGCGAAAATTTCACAAGACAATGAAAAGTTATGCGGACCGATCGCGAAGTAGGGACACAGAGTTGAGCTAGGGATATGGTATTTTTGAGGATTTCCCCATGGAAGGGCGTACTAAGATTTAGGAAACGTGGAAAGCTGAGTCCCACGATATATTGGGCCATACGGGATTGTTGGGGAGGATTGGAGAGGTGGCATATCGATTGGGTTGCCATGTGACCTCGATCGCATTCACGATGTTTTCCATGTTTCTATGTATGAGTACATACGGACCCTTCACATGTATTGTGAGCAGCCATTGGAAATACAGGAGGAATTTGACATACGAAGAGGAACCGGTCACGAGGATCCTCGGCCGTCGGGAGCAAGTTAACAGCGCAACAAGACTATTGTGGTGAAGGTATTGTGGAGGAGTCATACGGTAGGAAAGAACACATGGGAGCATAGGACGGATGAAGAGGCATTATTCCCATCTCTTTGATCACGGTACAAAATCATTTTTAATTTCGAGACTGAAATTTTATGAGAGGGGTGATTGTAAAACCCCAGCCTGATTGAATGTTATAATAGTAGTTTTGGGCGATTAGAGGTCGATGATAGAAACGAGGGTAGATTAAATTTAGAATCTTAGGACGTCATTTGGACATGAAGTGGAATTTTAAATTGTAACCCGAATGCCTAGGAATAATGAGTTTCTTATTATATCCGAATGGAGGATTTGCAAAAGGAATTTGTAAATTTCAGTTCCATGACTTTGAAGCGATATTTAGAGAGAATAGGAGATTTAAGTGAATAGTGATTTCCGGACGAAAATTCGGGACTGTGTTGGAAATTTTTCGGAGGTGGGCGAGAATACGAAAATGTCGATCCAATCATAGAGTCTAAAAGAAGCTGAAGCGGAGTGAAGCGGGGGTCCGTTTGGATAGTTTCGAGCGATCGAGCGTGGTCGGATAATAATACGCTATTGTCCGAATTTGGATTTTAATGATTTTAATCTGATTTCGGTGATTTCGAGCGCAGAATCATTTTGTGGAAAGTTTAATTTGAATAATTCATGGTTAATTTGAGTTTAGGCGACCATAGAATATTTTGACATTTAATCGTACTAAAAGCATTATAAGGTGAAAGCTGAGATAAGTATATAAGGGAGATATTTTATTATGAGAGCCAATTAAGAAACTTTTCTTAATGACTAAGTTATGAATAAAATAATAGGTTAATGGATTTGTGATTCATTAGAATGGACCCGATGAGCTTATTTGGTTCAAAGGTAATTTTTGCAAGTATGAAAGAGCAATTTTGGAAAGAGTTGGTAAATACAATTTAAGAGGTTAAGTTGTCTCAAAGGAGGAGAACCCCGTAGGAGAGAAAGGAGAGGGAAGAAAGAGAGAAAGAAAGGAGAAAGGGAAGCAAGAAGAAAAAGTGAAGGAGACCAAGTATGAGATGTGATTTTCTCCTCATTCAAGCTCTTCAAAGTGATCTACAAGTGGAATCAAGAGAGAGGAGCCAAGGAAACCAAAAACAAGTAAGTTTTTTAATGGTGGGAAAGTTGGATTTTTATGTTTTCATACCTAATGATTTGATTTTCTTGTATGGATGTTAAATTAGTGGCATTTAGGGTTGAATGATGATTTTGAGATAAATTGAAAGCCATGGATTAGATTAGGGTTTTGACAAATCAAGTGAGTAATGGTTGAGGTTTGATAATGCATTGTGTATGATATGTTGAAATTGGTTAGGGATTTATGAAGGTGAGGTATAATGCATGAGGTGGTTAGAAAAGAAATGAATTGAGGGCATAAAGATCATGTTGTAAAGTAAAGGGAATGCTGTAAAATTTCTGTAAACCCTGTTTGTATTTTGGCTATAGATTACGTTAGAATCATCCAAATGAATTGATTCAATTGGTAAGAATCATAATAGATAGGGCTACAAATTTATAGAAGGGATGAGCCAAATGTAGCTCTAAGGCTCCCAAATACGGACTACAAGGTGAATCGTGTAACTCACTGATTTTGCTATGTTTTGGGTATGGTTGTAGTGTTTGGCCATAAATTGGGTTGCACTCATCAAATTGAGTGATTTAAAATTCTGGGTAAAATAGACTTCTAGGGGGAAAAATTTATCTGAAGGAAGTTCAAGCAAGTGTAACCTTAAAGTGCCCAGAAAATTTGTCAAGGTGGAGCTATGTGCAGATTCTGTTCTGCCATCTAGATGTAAAACACAATAACTTGTGTTATGTGGTTGAGGAGCTTTAGAGAAGGAATTTTAAATTAAGAAATTTAAAGAGATGTAAATTGATATATCAAGAACTGATCTGGAGGTTTCATAAATTTTGAAGACCGTTTGAATAATATTTGAGCCATAAAGTCTATAGAGTATTGTTGGAAAGAGGTTGGCCAAAAATGAATGAGTTTTAGTGCTTAAGGGTAATTTGTTCATTGGCTTTAAATGAATGTGTATGGTGGATTGGAAATGGAAGTTATGATTAATGTATAGTTGTGATTTTTCTTGAAAAGGTGAAAAGACTGTCGGACGGAAAGCGGGAATTCGACGAAGCAGCGGGATTGAGCGGTGAACTGTGAGTGAAAATGATATTTTGAAAAATTGAGTTTAAAGTGAATGATTTTTAATGTTAAACTGAAAGTTTATTGGAAATGTTTATGGAATTGTTAAGGCATATGGAAATGTTTTATCTTGCATCAATATATATATTTATATGTATATGAAACAGGTATGCATATGTTAAAGTATCATGAAAGTTTAAAATGTGTAAAGAATGCATATGTGTTTTAATGATAAAGTAAATGATTTAAAAGTATTTATAAATGTATTTTGAAGAAATGTTTTACTGATGGTTACCCTAAACCCCCTATAGTATGGCGATATCGCGGTACAGCAAGGCGTGTAAGGATTTAGAGGGTAAAGTTATGAGTTGCTAAGCTGGGGAAATTAGGTGTCTAGGTAGCTCATCCTTACACGTGATAAGGTGCTATGGTGGAACCCTATGCAAGCGTGAGTTTCTCCTTGAGCGTAGTGGTTATGAGTGGAATGTGATTGTCCCCTCACCGTCCCCGGTGCAGAGCTGTTCGGTGTGTTTGTTTATTCCCACACAGGTTCCATCGAAAAAGAAAGAAGAAAGAAAGAAAGAAAGAAAGAAAAGAAAGAAAGAAGTTTAAGGCATAAATGTTTAAAAGGTATAAATGGATTTTAATTGTATAAGTATGTATTATTTTGGTATATACTGAAATGTTATTTTCAATGAAAATGTACACTCCTTTGGGCTCCTTTAGCTCATTCTTTTCCCAATAACCAAAAGCATTTTTCGAGGACCGAGATAGGTGCACGGGTAGAGCGTCCCAGGGTCACGTGAGTCGAGCCATCAAGGGAGAGCGACACTGTGATTTCATTGTACATATATAATTTTCCATCTTGTATATATTGAATATTTTGTTGGATATATGTATATGTATAAAGGATTGAAAAAGGAACTCACGTGGGCTTTGATCCTCGGTGGATGGGAGTGCGTGAGCGGTCGGCTTAAGTCGGCTCAAGCTAAATCTTTTGATAAAAACAAATGCATGGATTTGAAGAAGTTTCAAAGGTTTGATTGAAATGAATAAATGTATATAAATGTATATATGTATATATTGTGTTTGATTGGGTTGTGGACGATGAGTCCTAAAACGGAAGTTGAGAAGTTGAGGATTGTTGAGGATTGAAAGATTAGAAGTGTTTTTAAATGTTTTCGCAGGTTTTGTAAATTTGGGAAAGTCCGAAAAACAAAGGAAACTATGGCCAATTTTTCTGAAAAATCTAAGTGTTTGAAAAGGAAAAAAAAAAAATTTATCACTTCGCTTCCGCATTATTTTCTAAAGATATGTAAAGGATTTGTAAAGGGGTTCGCTCCATGGATTTTATTTGATTGTTTTGAGGAAAAGTTTCTATATCCATTGGAGTGCCGGGAGGTCCCCTCGGGTTCATGAGGTTAATCCGGGTCGGGATCCTTCAAACTGTCTATGTCTGCATGATTATGCCCAGATGTAAGGATTTCCATTAATCTGATTCAATGTTACAATTAGTCTTATGTGATACAAGACTCCCTCTCTGCCCATAACCCTTCTTTAACCTAATCACTCATAATGGAATTCAGAATGAACGCCCTCCATTCCCCTCTCAATAGCATCACACATTCATATCCACATTACATTGATAAGTTGAAGAATGTTAAAAACATCTCATCTTTCACGTGCAATACTTCAATTGAGTATCTACACTCCACAGTCTTTAACATGTCTGGACTTGGCTTGTTCTTCTTCAAGCTCTACTCCTGAAATCTGTGATGAGCAACTTCCAAACCCCTGAATTTATAGCCCTTGCAATTCAATCTTGGAAGTCTTGATAAAGTTTGATCATTATCCTAATATGACTCCACGCATTACCTTCTATTTCTTGAACTAACCTTCAAGCTATCCGAGCGAAATAAGGAAACTTGGTACCCAAGTGTCCTCTTTAGATTTGGAAACTTAATTTGTTTCCAACCTTAGTTTAATAGCTTGGAAGATTGGATCCTCTCAATTTGATCTAGATCAAGCTCAATGGGAATCGAGGCTGTCGGTAGCTTGCTCCTCAAGTATGACTTCGAGGTTCGAAGGCTTACTTGTGTCCCGCGTCAATTGCAGTCCCCAGTCCGGGACTCTGCGAGACTAGCACGTCCTATGTTGTGGAATTCTTGTAGTCGAACTACTTCTTGGTTCCAACTGCGAGGACTTACGTGTTTAATGTGGCCCCGAGTCGGGTGTGCGGTGATACTTCATCTGACACGCGGAAAAATCTATCGTCTCGTATCGAGACCCACATACCCAGTAAAAATAGCCACTTATTTATACACAATCTCATCAAAAATACACCTTCTATTCGATAATTCAAGAGTTATTACATTACTCTTATCTGACATATTAAAATTTACAATTCAACTACATGTTATGCAAAAACATAAGCCACAACCCAGAGCTTTCTTCAAAAATCGGCCTCTAAGATGAACCGCCTTCTCGAGCACTCCTGTGCACGAAATAATCCATCGACAGGGTGTTTATCGTACGATGGTGGAATTACCCTCGATAGATTACTCTCACCTAAGTGAATGCAGTGATTCAAATGTAAACACACTCCAAGTAAATACGTGATCCCTACTTGAATGTCTACATGTCCCATCCCCATGTCTAAGTCTCACCGACTCCTGTGGCACTAAGCGTATGAAAGCAGCGAGTTTTTCAAAACAAAACTTGTTCTCGAAAACACACTACCGAATTTCGGTAAAAGTATTGGACTACCACTCGGCGGTGTGTTTGGAGAACCTTCTAAACAATTCATGGGCTCCTCAGGCGATGTAATTGTTGGACCATCTCCAACCTATTCTTTGGAAAATCATCCGTTAGATTCCCTTCCGCCCAGCCATGTTCGTTTTTGTTTCATTTTCATGTCATACCTTTCCACACCCCTAATTTCTAGGTTGCTCGATTGCATATGAATCGTTAATACCATTTCAACACAGTTATCTTTGCAGATATATGATTATCTTGAAATATTGTATCAAATTGGCATAATTACCCACATATTTATTTCAATTTTGATCAACCAACATGCAAATTAGCTCACTTGAGCTCATCACAATTCCATTTCCAATGACCTACACACACAATTATTTTTATATAATTGTGGCATCATGTTAACACATTAAGTTCATGCATTTACACTACAAGAAAAATGTCATCAATGACATATATTATGTTGACTTAAGGCAATATATGTCAATAATATCTATTTAAATGAACAATTATGACATATACAACTTATCTATACTAATAATGACATATATTGAATTATTCCATGACTTATAAGATATAACCTTGATAGATAATTTATAAGTCAACATATAGATACTCTCAAATGATGACATATATGTATATATATATATATATATATATATATATATATATATATATATATATATATATATATATATATATATATATATATATATATATATATATGTTGATACTACTTATTAAATATAAAATGAAGTAAAGAAATTATTTTGAAGTAACAAAATGAATGCTTATTTACTAATTGTTTTTAATTATCATGATATCTAATTTTAACTTTTTTTATCAAATTGATTAAACCTTTTTTGGTTGGTGTGAAATAAGAATGAAATAAATTCTTATACCCTGAGAAACTTTAAATTAATTTTCTCAAAAAAAAAAAAGTTTTTTTTTAATCAAATAATTTTAAGTTAATGTGTACGATTTCAAAAAAAAGAAGTTAATTTATATGGTACATGGATTTAGAATATTCATTTTTTTGTTTTAAGTCGACAAATACAAATTTATATATTAGGAAGAGGATTTTTATTCTATAATGATACATTGAAATCATAAAAAGTTATAAATATATTTTATAAATAGGATGTAGAATAAGAATTTAATTTTGTTGCTATAGATTCAGGTTTGACCAAATGCAGGACCATTTATTTCAACCTGAGACAAATGAATCCTTCTCTCAGCTTTACTTTAAATCTGTCCTCCCCATCTTCCCTCTTCACTCTCGCTGCCACATTCCATGCAAGGTTATTGCTTTCCTCATAGTCCTCTTGGTTTCTCAATTTCTTTCCACCATTTACTTCAATGGCTCTCTCTATTGCCCCGTTTTGGCCCCTTCTCACTTTCTTAGATGATGAAGATGCTATGGACAGGGAACTTAGCTGATAACGTCGTCAATCTTTCTTTGGTTCTAAAATTATGGTTTTCCCGATGAGTTTCCTTCACGAGTTTGACTTGTTCGGGTCATTCTTCTACTCTCAACTTGCCTTTTGAGTGCATGATGAGTTCTGAGACTGAAGTAATGAGGAGGATCTTCTTATCAACTAAATTCAGTTGGTCCATCACTCCCGAAGGCGAAAGTTGCTACTTTGTTCTTATGAGAATCAAAGGTAGATTTAGGGTTTATTTATTTACCCCTTTTTTTTCAGATTAGGCTTTTAGTCCCTTGATTTCATGACCAGAGGATTGATTTCGATTATGTGTTAACTCAGAAAACATGAGCTCTTGTTGGTTCGCCCCAATCAACTCAAAGTGCTATTGGAACTTGGTCTGTAACCTCCTCCTCTTTGAGTTTCAAGAAGCATTCACTTCATTCATTCCTTCTTCCTATTTCATCCATTCCGTCCATTTCATTTTCCTGAGAAAAAAAAGAGACAACAATGGTGGAGAAATTTGTGGGTGGTGGCGGTGGGGGTGGCATCATGTTGCTCTTCCTCCTATGCGCTACCTTCTTGGGTTTGTCCATGGTTGATGCTGAAGACCCTTATAGATTTTTTGATTGGAATGTCATGAATGGTGACATTTACCCACTTGGGCTTCGCTAACATGCATGATTAGAAGATTCTCTGCTTGTTTGAGGGATTATGATAATGTGAGAATTCTCTATTTTTTCTTAATGGGTGGTGGTGATGGTTTTTGTTTCCAGGGAATCCTTATTAATGGGCAATTCTCAGGGCCTAATGTGACAATCCTCATTGTCAATATCTCATAATAACTTGCCGGAGTCTTTCCCTCCCATCTTCTGGTGAAAGCTCTCTTCTTTTGGTTTCTAATTTAATAGGCTGTGTATGGTGTCTCATTATATCCTTGATTAGAAGCAGAACCAATCAAGAAACAATTAAGATCCCTTATCAAGAAAGTATTTCTGTTTCGAGTTTTATTATGTGTGTGACAAAAAACATATTATGTTTTCTCACTTTATGTTGAGTCAAAAGGTTATAGATCTGATAAGTAGGGTAGAATTGTTCCCTAGTTGTTTGGTTGATAAGAAAACATATTACTAAAGTCATGGAAAGTGAATGGAGAACAGTTGAAAAAGCCTGAACTCAAAACTAACTTCCCATGAGATGGTCATGACTCATATTCTGTATTAATCTCTTCATTCCTTAATCATCATCACTAGTAAACACCATGTTTTTATGCCTTTCTATGTGCCATTAAAGTTGCTTTCATTTCTCCATGGCTGCCAAGGAACATGGTCATAGCACCATGCCTTTAAGTGAGAAAGGATGCGATCTATGGATTCTTCATCAATTCATCAATGATGATATTTATTTGCTCAAAAAACCACCCTTTTCCCAAAAGTTCTCTTATTATTATTTCATTAAGATTATTAATTTTTTGTCATTCATCTTTTTCTTTTTCGGTTTTAATTTTGCAGTTAACCACACCTTGCATTTCATTATCAACTCAAAAAACAGGCATCATGTGAGGAGACTATATATAAAATATTAAAGTTAATGCAAAATATTAGAAAAGAAAATTTCTCATACAAATGATTAACATAGTGTTTAAATATATTTTGCTTCCACTTTTTCCAAAAAGAAACTCACTTATTGTATTCTTTTCTTTTTGCTAAAATATACCAGTTTTACCAAGGTACACTTATTTCCTCTCACAATTATTTGCTTATTTACATGCATAAAGTTCCTACATATATTACTTTTTCATGGGTATTCGTCTAGGACCTGTTCAGCCACTCACCATCATCCATGCCAGCCTCACCATGCCTTCTCTCCATGTGCATTATAGTCTTCCCTACCACATAAAGGCTTCCACAATTGCTCCTCACCCTAGCCACTAATTATGTTTTTGCTTGTTGAAAAAGGGTAAGAAAAAAGAACTAATAAATGGAAAGTTTTAAGTATCTATTTGATCATTTTGTTGAACAAGTTTAATCATATGATTTAATTGTGTTGTTAATTATCATCTTTGTTTGTGCTCAGATGGAATACTAATAATTCCTAATATAGTTGCCATTGACAATAATTGTGTATGGTTTATAAGATTTTTTTTATTCAGCTTCTACTTCTTGGGAATTTTACTTATGGATCCTTACTATGAATCTCTTAATCACATTTAGATCCTATTTGATCTTTCAATTCTATTCTTAAATGCTAAATTCCAGTTAAAATATGTATCAAGTTGTGGAGAGAATTGGCGGATCTATGTTGAAGGATGAAAATTTTCTAGATGATTTGTTGATTTATCTTGTGATGAAAGATATTAGTTTAAAAAGCCTTATCTTGAAAAGGTTAAATCATTTATAGATTTCTCACGAAAAAATTGATTAAATAGATAAGTACATATGTTGCAAAATTATGTATTTTTACAATTTAGAGTTACTATCGAATGGAGAAGTACTTTAGTTTGCTATGTATCATTCTCAATTTACATAGTTGTGGATTGTTATCTATACATCAATTCTATGAACCTTATCATTGTGTGATACGTGCTACTCTGTGTCAAATATGTTTTCAGTTTCACCTTAGTTAGAAAAGAACAATAGCATATTGGACAGAATACCTAATATGCTTGATTTATACTTTTTAATTTAGGAGGTTTTCTATTTCTTAGATATTTTTTTATTTATTTAATTGTTGTTCATATAAATTTTTTATAAATTTAAGCTTTCATGAATAGTTTGTGCATTTTGATATCGAAGCATGCAAAGTCTACACATTCGATATCATGGCCTCTTAGAATTGAAGGAGAACGCCTTAATTATTTATTTTGGTTAAGTTCTAAACACATTTGGTGCGTGAAATTAATATGGTAAGTCTCTATGAATTTGAATTGGATATTTCATTATTTGTGATTAAGATGATTTAACTTTTTTATCAGAATTTGATTATAATGATTTCTTGGATAATGTGAGTTTATCTATTTATATGCTAAATTTAAATAGAAAAGATATATTTGGATTTTTCCTTTTAGAACTAAAAAAGTAGTACTATATTTTTATTTATTTATGGGTACCACAATTAAAAACCATAATAAACTTATAATTCATTTAAGATATTTAATGTAGTTAGATATCTAATCTCTTATTTAGTTTTTCGTTTTGTTAACTTTTTGTTTTTATTATAGGCGATGTGAGTTTATAAAAATTTTACAATCTATATTAAGGGAGGTGCATGCTTGAAGATTAATGCTAGAAATAAAGTCTTATTAATTGGATATAGGTTTTGATGTACTCTTGGGTGGAAGTACTTTACAATTTCAAGTAATTTTGACCTTGTTGCTTACTTTTCTATTGATGTTGTGTCTATCTTACTAGGTATCGAAGAAGGAGATGAGGAGGTAGAGACCAGCTCTTATGGAATTTGTATTTTAATTTAAGTTTGTACATTATCTTTACTGAATGTCTTTAATTATGTTTTTTGTTTATTCTTTTATTTGTATATAGAAAATTGGAGAGTAACAAGAAAATTTATTACATTGTGTTTTTAATATTCAAATGTATATATAATAATTCATATAACTTGAGTGGCAGTTATTTAAAATTTTTTTGGTTATTTATTATCATAATTAAATAGATATAAATTCCCAATTTGAAAACGAGCTTCTTATTATAATAGTTTCATTTTCCAGCAAAAATGAAAAAATATAGTAAAATAATATTAAATTTTTCATAAACAACCTTAACAGATGGCTAATGCCCATTGACATTTGCATTAGCTAGAAACCTTGACATATTATATTTAACCTTGACATAAATCTTATTAACAAAGATCGTAAAAATAGAAACAATCTTATCATATATAAATGTCAAGGTGCCTCTAAACTTTTTCTTGACAACGCATAGATGACATATACGAATAATCATCTAGCTTGATAGATTTACCTTACAATGACGGTGAAAAATTGTCAACTAAGGTCATTTTTCTTGTAGTGTTAATACATTAATTTCCACACAACTCAAGCCATTCACTTCAATCAATTTCATGCACACAACACATGGACGTTTTTAATTAAATTCACTCTATTGGGGCTGACTGTAGTCGAAACCATGATGAGGTATCGTGGGTGGCCACTCGCCACACATCGATTCCACTTTGTGGAACCGAATTTCATGGCCATTTCCGGCCTCATTGATGAGTCCAAAAACTCATTAGATTTTTAATCCATTTTTCTGAGTTTATAATGAGAATAATGATGAATTATCTGTGAGCCGATGGTGACTCAAATTCCAATTTGCGGGAAAATCTGTGAGAGAAAATCATAAGGAATCGGCACGGCCGAATTAAATGGCTGGAAGTTAAAGTCGCGACCCGAGGGAAGTGGGTTCCGACAATTTCAGAATCAAGACATCAATAAATTTGGGTGAAGAAGAAGCGGAAAGAGTGAACAAGCGAAGTGTGACTTGAAGAGGAAGTTGAGGCGAAAGAATGACTTGGTCGAGATTAAAAGCGTCGAATGAAGAAGTTCATGTCGACATCATTGCGTGTGATACGAAAAGAAGGATAAATGATGTCGTGATGCCACTTCGGTCGCGACAAGGGTACGTCTACAAAGCCTGAGGCAGCCTTCTCAAGTAAAGAAATTACGCAGCTAATTTTGAAAGAAAGGACGATGTCGCGACAGCCAGCGTGTGAAGAATAACACGGGTGCCTTGAAACTTAAATCAGAGGCGACCATGAATTAATGAAGAATCAGAAGATGTCGCGACACCACTTCGAGGGTTAGAAGCGAGGTGAAACTTAGCGAGAAGACATGGAAGTCGTGACCTTTGAATAGAAGTTGCGTCAGATTTTTAAAAGGCGAACATAGAGGTCAAGGCGGTTAGAATAGATAGAGACATCGAACACTTAATCAGAAGATGTCGCGGCGCGATCCTTGGTGGTGTGGCGTCGATTGCAAGAAATCATGAAATTACGCGGCGTCCTTGAGTGGTCAGCGACATCGATTTACAAAGAAGGTCGTAACATGGTTGCAAGGTATCATAATTGCGACGGTCATTTGTCGCGAAAGTGTGAGTTATAATAAAGAAGGTCGGCGTCCTTTAGTGGTCTCGACATCAAGCGTAAGAAGAATAAATTAGCGACATCATTTAGGCGTAAGCGGCATCGGGGATCGAATCTTTGAAGACAAGTCACGACAAGATAAAAGCTTCTACGACATCACAAGGGCTCATAAGCATAACATTGAAGTCGCGACGTATGATTGTGTTTTATAAAGAGGAATCCGCAATGCGAAGATTGAAGTCGCGCGTATGATTGAAGTCGCGACGTAAGCAACTCTCAGCGAGCGGTGGAAGTATGAAGTTAAAGAGAAGTCGCGACATCAAGTCAAGGTCGCGACACGGAAATGGAGTCGACATGAACAAAAATGGGCGGTTATTTTCAAACCCACAGTGCATCGATTAAGTTGACTCAAAACCCTATAAATAGCCATTTTCTGAAGAAGCGACTCTTGGCGGCATTTCGAGCGAGAATGCGGGTAGCCTAAGATAAGTGTATTTAATTTTACATTTCTTTTTCTTTGTTTCTTAGTTATTTAGATTAGATTAGAGCATATTTTCTTATTTTAAATTTACGGATGCGGATGTTAGTTGTTGAAGTTGAATCTGAATGCGGGGAATGTTATTTACTGCTAATTCTTGCGGTTCGTTTGAAGTCAAACAGAGTGGGTGAGCGTCCGGGGTTACGATTTATAGTGGTTCTTACGATCGAGGAGCTACCGTTAGTGGTAATAGTAATTTAGAAACCCGGCTCAGTTGAATTTACTCTGTTTATTAGAATCAATCTTTCTGCATGCATTATCAAAGATTTGAACCCCGGTTTAGATTTGCTTCTTCCAGTTTTGTTTATTTTGTATATGATCAAATATCGGTGTCTATATACACATGTGGATTGTCTCATGCTCGATTTCCGAGGAGGCCCTGCAGGTGACACAGAGAAGGCATTCTGTGAAATCTTGGGCATAATTTCTTAAGGGTATGCGAACCTATGTGGGGATCTAATGAGCTTTGTGAATTTTAATCGATAATCTTCTTCTCACTTGAAACCGAGAGAATGAGTTGAATGACTTATCGGTTAAAATGAAGCGAGAGTTAACCTCGGTCGAATAGTAAGTTCAATCCGTGTTAAGCGGATCTAATCAAAGGAAAGAATGAAGCGTTCAATTTTTGAGGATGAGAAACTAGTATAGTGTAAACCATTACTTGCTTTATGTCTTAGGAGCTAAGGTTTATAGTCCGTGTTTTGGGTATCAGTATTGAAAAGAAAAATACGAACAAGGCCATCAGATTAAAGTAGTTATCTAATCCTCTGTCTTGAAAGAAAGCGAGAGAAGATTAGGCGATGAAATGTGTCATTAAGGAGAGATCCATGGCATTACCATCTTCCTTGGGCCAGTTCTAAACGGCGTTCGAAGCAAAGTTCTGAGATTGTCTGCGGGTGATGTTTCACAATAGTTGTATTTTCGAATGCTCCTTTAAAAGCTAGCGGTCGGTCAATTCTTTAATTTTTTATTTCTTTTATTTTCAACATGATTTCATTTTGATTTAGTTTATATATCTTTATTCTTTCATTATTTTAGAGGTTGTTAGGGATATATCAATTGCATATTATAGTCCAAATAGTATAGAGCTTGAGTAGTCAGGGTAGTTGATTGAGAATTCTTGAGATCTCTGGATGATATCTGGATAAATCCACTTTATTACTTGTTCGACCTGTACACTTGCAGAATCATGGATCAAAACCAGAAGGAAATTTATCTACTCTTAAAGAAACCGCTTTTAATCAGTATAATTGTAAAGAAATATAACAAACAAGTTTCATGGTATTATTGCTGGGGATTAGATCATAGTCCTATGGTAATAATGCTATAAATTTGTATTGATGTTTTGATCCATCAACCACACTTACGACAGCGGGAGGGCGGTAGTGAACAAGTTTAAGGCGCCGTTCTTTGAGGATTAGATTATAGTCCTTGGTAATGGCGTCATAGAGATTTGTGTATGTTCTTAGGTTAAGGTGAGACAGTTTTGGCGTCGTTGCTAGGGATTAGATGTGGTCCTTGGTAATGACGTCATAGAATTTATTATGTTCTTAGGTTGGGTCAGCAAGTTTTTGGCGTCGATCTTTGGGATTGAAAGGTGAATTAGATCAATAATATTCGGCGAAAGAAGGAAATAGTAATTTGGACATTTTAAGAAAAGAACAAAAATAGCTTTTCAACATTGACTACATTAGTCATTAATTTTTTAACAAGCCATGTTGAAAATATTTGTTAGAAGTTTATTAATCCTATTAATATGAGTATGCTTTTATTTCGAGGAAGGCCTTTAATGCATGAAACGGGGATCGACTGATTCCGGCGGTGCTTGGTGGAAGGCAGCTCGGGAGCTTAAGAAAGGCAAAAAGAGCAGAAAGCGCGGCTATAGGCGGGAAGAGAGACATGACGAACGGAACGGAGGGCTGACGACCCCGGAAGACCCCCATTGCGACACAATGGAGGATTTGGAGGCACATTATTGAAGAGTGCAGATCAGACTGACCCTACGGTGGATGCAAACAATTTTGAACTAAAAACCCAGTATAATTACAATGGTTCAGCAACATCGGTTCTTGAGTGTCCATGAAGACCGAATGAGCACACAGGAAGATTTCTCGGGATGGCTATCTGATGTGAAGGATTTGAATGGTGTGAGACGGTGATGATACATCTCTTCCCATTTCTTTGAGAGACATAAGCGACCACATGGTATGAATCCTTACCATATGGTTGATGGGAAAGTTGGTAGAAACTTACTTAGGCGGATTACCCATCTCTCACTTGAGAGCGAAGAGATAATTGTATTTCAACAAAGGGGAAGATGATAGAGAATTTGTATGTTGCTTGGGAAAAGATTGAGATTCTTGAAGAGGTGCCGATGCATGGAATAGACTTGAATACCTAGATGGATATAGTGTATCACGCTGCGGAATGATACATCAAGGGTATTATCGATGCTTCATCTTGTGGAACGTTAAACTGAAAAAGTCTTTGAATGAGAGATCGATAGAGGACACAGTGAAATGCGATATGAAAACTCCATGCGAGTTTTCAAGAGGAATGCTTGAGAGAGGAAAGGGGTCTGGGTGAGCAAGATGACAGCCATGGAGGCTAAGTTAGATGCTATAATGCATAGGATGGACAAACACGAGAGGAAGATGCACATTGCTCATGAAATAGGAGCAGTGGAAAGAGAATTGATGAAAAGAAGTGCTGATGTGCCAATAGAAGAAGATTCTTATGGTGTTGAGGAGGTTAATTACGTGAACGAGCAAAGAAGTTATCATTTCAAGCCAAATCCTAACTTTGCCCATACACTCTGATCGGCACTAAGGAACCGTGAATTTCTCATATGGTGGAGGCATGCATGGCGAGCGGGAATGACATCACCGACAAAGGATGCCGGTGACCACGAGGTTCCGGCGGCAACGTGGGAGGTGAAATGAATGCGGGGGTTGAGGAGAACCCCTGACCCATTTGAGGAACAAATGCTGAGTTCATGGGGATAACAGAGGCTGTACAATTCCATGAGCGAAATTGCCGACTTGGAAACTTTCAGAGTACGTGCGGATGTTGAGGAAGAATGCTGGTGCTTCCTTTTGAAAATCTAGAGACACAAGTAGAGCGATTTATTACGAATATGCCAAATCGAAACGAGGAACCTTCCCGGTGACACGGAAGAACCACAAGACTGTAATTCAATTGAGAAATTAGAGGGAAGGATTTGAGGCGGCCCAATGACGGATAGAAAGCGAAGAAATGGCGAGAGAGAAGAAGGGGCGAAAGAAGAGGAGAAACGACTGATTGAACAGATGAAAGGAAGAAATGACCAGAAAAAGAGAGAAGGAATACCAGCTTATGCTCCTGCAGTGCCATTCCCACAGAGACTTCAGAAGTCAAAAAGAGAAGAACAGTTTTCTAAATTCTTACGTCTTATGAAAATAGAAATAAATCCATTCTGGGTGATCAGTGAATGCCTCTTTATGCAAAATTTAAAAGGAGGTGCGAAGCGAAGAAAGATATTTCGAGAGATTTATAATTTAGCTTGACTACTTCGTGCGGTGCCATTATCAGCGAAGCTCAGCAAGATGAAAGACCACAGCGGTTTCAACATTCCCGCATTACATAGGAAATGTGAGTTCGAAAGCACATGTGACTGGAGCAAGTATTAATTTGATGCCTCTATCAGTTATGCGAGACTTAGTTTGGGGGAACTAACTGACAACAGACACTTCTGAATGGGCGTAGATCAATGGCACAACCAAGGGCGATGCGGAAGATGTACTGCGTCGAGGTTGGGAAATTCATTTTCCTAGTAGATTTCGTTATCATGCAGTGGAGGAAGATCCTCGAGTTCCTCTGTTCTTTGGAAGACCTTTCTTTAAGCATGAGGAGGTACGCCTTGATTGACGTATAGAAAGGTGAGAGCCCCGACTTTCGAGTTGGGAATGAAGCGGAGTGCATTTTAAAATTAATAGAGATGCGGAACATCCCCCAATGTAGAGGAAGAAGTTGTATAGTATGAAGCAATAGCCTTCTGATGATGAAGAGAATTCACGATTGTATCATTCAAAAACTCTATCAATGAAATTGAGATGAATTTTGTTACCCAGCGAGAGCTTTGATTGTGAAGTTACGCTTCAAATTTGTTCTAATAATGAAGCAGTCCAGTATAAATGAAGGCAGTCGAAGATGAAGTGGCTTGACCGGACTGTGAGCTCATGGGCGAAACTAGTGCGAAGGTTAACATTGAAGGAGTTGCCCAGGTCATTTGAAATATGAGTTTTAGAGCCCAGGAAAAGAAAACCCGGTTATCATATAATTTGCATTGGTGAAGGTGAAGAGCAGTTCTTGGTAATTTGAGAAAATCTGAGAAGCGATTGCTTGGTCGATTAAGAGATCCCGAAGGGTGTATCAGTCCCTCATTTGTATGCACAAAATATTCTTTGGAAGATAATGCAAAAACCTACATTTGAGCATCGAAAGGAGGTGAACCCGATCATGAAAGAAGTTGTCGAAAAGAAGTTGAAATGGTTAAATACGGAGTTTTTATATGCTATATCGAGACCGATTCTTGGGTAAGCCAGTGCGTGGTTCCCCGAAGGTGGATTCTTGTAATCGAAATGAAAAGAATGAACTTATTCCCCTCTGAAGCTGTGACGGGATGGAGGGTTTGTATCGATTCTGAGAGAAAATTGAATCTGCAACCGAAAGGATCATTTCCCCTACCTTTCGTCGATCAAATCTTGGATAGGTTGGCGGGGCCGCCCTCATTTTGTTTTCTTGATGGATACTGCGGATATAACCAAATAGCTATCGCGACCTCGAAGATCGTGAGAAACCACTTTACATGTCCATTTGGTACTTTTGTTTTTAGAAGAATGCCATTTGGAATGTGTAATGCTCCCGTACCTTCCAAAGATGCATGATGTCTATATTTTCCGATCTAGCGTGGCTAGGTTATGGAGATCTTCATGGGATGATTTGCTGTATGGATCCGCTGAACAATGCCCGCATAACCTCGGGGACAAGACTTCAAAGGTGCAAAGACAAAAATCTAGCTCAATTAGGAAAATGTCATTTTATGGTTACAAAAGGGATTGTCTGGGGCACATGGTTTCTCGCAATAGGTCAAGTGTAATTCAAGCAAAGGTTTCAATTATAAAGAGACCTCAATGCCACCCACTACAACAAAGGAATCGAAGTTTCAGACATGCCGGATTTTACAGAAGATTTATCGAGATTTCAAAATCGCTGCACTAATTATGCGTATTGTTTGAAAGATAGTAAGTTTTATTTTCGATGAATCCCCGCCAGAAGCATTTGAAGAAATCAAATCCGTGACTAGTGGAAGCTCCCATCAAGTGGGCAAAAACCATATTGGAACGTAGAATTTGAGATCATGAGTGATGCCGTTGATTTGCAATGGGAGTCAGACAGGGATGCAAAAGATGAAAGTGTTCAAGGCCATCTACTATGCTACGAAAACCTTTAATGAAGCACAAGAAAATTACTCTACCACTAAAAGGAGATGTCAAGTAATAGTGTTCAGATGTGAAAATTCAGGCCATGGTAGCCTGGGGTTCCATGTTAAATATATTACACTCATCATGCATCAATTAAATATTATTTAATGGCAAAGAAGGGAAGCAAAGCCAAGATTGGATCGTGGGTATTATTGTCGAGGAATTTGATTTAGAAATTAAAGACAAGAAGGGCGTGGACAATGTGATAGCCGATCACTTGTCAAGAGAGGAACCCACTGCATAAGAAAAATAAGAGAAATAGCGAAAATTTTCCTGCATGAGTAAAGATTTCAAATTTATCACTCCAATCACCCCAGATAGTCGATATTGTGAATTTCTTAGCTTCAGGAATTATGCCACCGTAATCCGCCTACCACAGAGAAAAAATAAGGACTGACACAGATACTACATTCGGGGATGATCCATATTTGTTTAAAAAGAGAGTCGATATGATTATAAGGGAGGTGTGTACCAAAGTGAGCAAAGCAAGATTTACTACAATGTCATGTGTTGATTCTGACCAAAGACATGTACAAATTTATAACACTATCGCTAAAAAAGACTATTGCCTAACCACTGCGCAACGCTCATAAAACTTGTTGACTCCGACTAAAGACATGTACAAATCTCATAACACTATTGCCAAAAGATCATTTGCCTAATCCCCAAGAATGACGCCATAAAACTTGCTGGACCGTGATATACCTTAGGTAATATTTGATTAGTTCAAAGATTGTTTCACTGAGTAAATTGTTTACCGAGCGGTTTTGATCCGCTATGCCGCAAGTGCACAGGCTCGAACAAGCAGTAAATCGATTTAAGTCCAGATATCGATTCCACAGAGATCTCAAGAATTCTCAATCAACTACCCCGACTACTCAAAATCTACACCATTCGGGACTCGATGTATACAATTGGAATTAGCTGACAAATTAAAAATAATAAAACCTAAGAAAAAATCAATTAATAATAAATGAATTGAATATTGAAATATAAAAATAACAAATTAAGATCAACAAGCCGCAAAGACATTGAAAGGAATGCTACTGCGGAAACATCAATTCCTATATAATGCACGATCTTTTTGCTTATCGAACCACGCATTTAAAACTAGTCCAAGGAATATAATAGTTGTAGCCGATCTCTCCAAACCCCACAATTCATTATCTAAACCCCTCACCGTTTCTCTCAAGACGTATGCTAAATAACTACTTTTAATCGTATTGCCTTTGTTCGGTATTTTTCTTTTCAATACTTCATACCCAATAACATGGACCGTAACTGAGTTCGAAGATATAGTCATCGCGACATATCTACACTATAACGTTCCTCTTCCTCCAAATTAGAACAAATTCACTTTCTCGACAGATCTCTCGGCTAACACGGACGGATTTTACTAATCGATCGAGGAATTCTCTCGTGTGCCTAAATTGATAAATTGCTCCACCTGCTCTCGCTCCGCGAGCGTAGATTTATCGATTTAATTACACAGAGCACATTAGATCACCATTGTTAAAGTTCTCATACCTTCGTAAATCGCTCATTACTTCCTCGTGAATTCCTTCTCCGTGTCACCCGAGGGCCTCCCCGGAAATCGAGCTTGACACAATCTCTATTTACGCGGGCATGAGACACTCCATTATCGGGATCACGTAAAATACACAAGACCAAGAAGTAGCTTTTCAAACCTGGAGTTCAATGAAGATCGAATAAAATTTCTCAAGTAGAAAGAAAATTTCGAACATACACCACGGTGCCTCGAATCTAAATCACTGTATTACACCATACATTGGCTGGCCGATCAAGAAAGCCAGAACTCCAATCGGGAACCCGATTCCGCACTGTCCGAATTCAAACAACTGCATGTTAATTAAGAAATATGAATCAAGATTCGCCTTAAACTTAATACTGAACGGTCGTATCCAAATTCGAATGAAATACAAACTAATCTAAAAATAAAAAAACGAAGAAAGAAAAGAAAAGAAAATTAAAATACAGAGCCTTCAAAGAACCCGCATCTCTTCTTCACCACAAGAGTCGCTGCTCATTCTAAGAAGAACTTCAGATTATAGGTTCTCAAGTCACCCCACTTCGATGCACTTCGACTACTTAAATGGCCCGCTTGGTTGTCGATGTCGCGACATCAATTTTATCATGCACTGGCTGGTTTCGGCCATGTCGCTAGAAGTTTTTGTTCGGTCGCCACGTACTTTCGTAGCCGATGTCGCTGACAGCCTTGCTGATCGCCGCTAATTTTAATCGGTGGTAGCATTTGATGTCGCGATAATTCAAAATGTTGTCGCGACCTCCTCCTTCGTAGTGGCCGCCGCGACCCTCTTGGTCTGCAATTGATGTCGCGGACCTCAAGCTCCAGCACGATGCTCGACAACCGTGCATCGTCGCGATCTTCTTTTTCCCACAACCGCCGCACCGCCGGTCGATGTCGCCACTTCCTTTCTCGTAGAAGTTGATGTCGCGGACCATCTCTTACCGGGTTGCCGCGACCTTTAGCTCTTGCAAGTCGATGGTCGCGATTGCTCGATTCGCTAAGGCCGATGTCGCGATTCACATCCGGATGTCAGCGACATACTCGCTCGGGCCCATCGCGATCTTCTCTGCCGCTAATTCTTGTTGCGTCGCCAATTTCATTATCCACATCGTATCGGAAAGCGCACTCGCCGCGAATTCTCCTCAAGGATGTGTAAATAATATCATGTCTTCTTCTTCATCAATTTCTCGTTGTTTGACTTTTGAGTTTCTTTCACGCCAAATTTCGCTTGTCTTCACTACGCTTCATTTCGCGATCGAGTTTGCGGCTTGTAACCTGAATATGCATTTTGATTTATGTAAAGGCTTCATGACATCAAATTCTTTTAATCCTTTCAAGGCTTCGTACGCAACTTCCTTCACCAATTATATCGCATCGCTACCCACATTCTCGTCTTTTACCGCAAATTCGCACCCCCGCCGCACGCCAGCTGCGAAGTTTATTCCATATTCTTGCATATAAATCAGTCTTTATATAAAAATCAATCGTAAAAATGGACTCAAAATGTATGACTTTTAAGCTCATCAAACTCCCCAAACTTAAAATTTTTCATTCCTGCTACAAAGAAAAGAAAGATTTGTTTGTCCTCAAACAAAAGGACATTTTTCTGTTCTGTTTTGCAGTTGTAACCAATTTAATTGAAAGACTAAAATTGCATTCGTTTCTGCGGTATTCAAATAAGTCCATAAAGGTTAGCTTTTACCAATCAGTGTACATAACTGAAAGTGTTGAATTCGGTTTTACAACCAAGATAGCACTGATTCGTCGAAATGTAAGTTGGTTTTCTTTTTTCATTTTCTTAATGAGCCAATTAACCTTAGAGGATGTTCACAGTTTTGATCTTTCCTAATTTTCCAAATTCCATAGGTCAAGTGGTTCATATTGATCTCCACTAATGTAGGTGATTACAACCTTCAAGATCAATCGTGTCTGGGCTTGTAATGTTAGGGCTCTGCAAGGGTAGATGGATAGAATTTCAGTTAAGATTACCAATAATTCTTTTCTCCTTTCTTACTCATCTGTTGTCCCCTTTTCCTCCTTGTAATTTCCTTTAATAAACTCCAAACTCTGTCAGATACCACCTTGATTTTCTTCTATTCAAACGCAGATGCCCCATTTCTCATTCATAATTCAAACTGGGGGATTTTCTTTTTCTGTCACTATTCAGGAATAGTGCAATGTTTTGTCTTATTAGGCTTTCTAACACTCTTAGTGAACTTTGGGTTAGTAACTCCCATACCAGATGACATTAGTGGCACTAAAAAGAAACAATCTCTAAGAACTTAATTGCTCAAGAGAGTCGTGCCACAAGACAAAACCTATTCCCCCTTGAGCTTTCTTTTCAGTATTTGATGTAGATCTTTTCTCTTCAGTCCCTTTTTCTGTATTTTCTCCTTGAGTTCCTCAAAATTTACACTCCCCCCAGGCTTCATTTCTTCCTCTCTCTTTGAATTCTTTGGTAATCACGGAGTTCTTTGGAAGTTGATTCTTTAGGATGGGTTAGGGTCTCCATTGGTTTATTTTGAAAATAAGGCTTGTTTTGGCTCAATTTAGGCCCGAGTGTATGCATTAGCATATGAATGAGGATGGCTAGAATGTTTCCGAACTCTCAAAGGATCTTTCGTCATTTCTGTTGATTATCACCTAAGTTTCGCCTTGATGCCTAATCTAACAAGTTCTAGAAATTGGGTTGATTAACGATTTGACTAACCACGAGGATTTTCTTGACTCATATCGGTGGATGAGAATTTAGATGATGTTATTTCCAACAGGTTCCTTGACTCTTGTTCATACCTGAGCTTCAAGAAAAATTGTTTGTTCACTTGATCATTATAACCTTCCTTATCCTGGACTTATCGGCCAAAATTCAAACTAAATGCGCAATTTATGTTTGAATTAAATTGCTGTCATTAACTCCAGCAATGCACATTTTATTTTGTTTCATCCTATCATCTACTCAATTACTTCAACTAGCTCATATTATGATATGTCAGCATTTTTATTCCTAAGCTACATTCTACTGTTACTCCTCAACAATTCTGACAAAAGTACACACAATTTGACTTTAAACTCATCAAACAAATTTCTGGTTTATTCATGGGAATATTACAAATGTGAGAACAAAGGATAGGAATGAGGAGTGTTTGACAAATAAATGGAAGGATCTATTTTTTTCTCTTATGTTTAGGAAGTAGATATGCAGGGGGTCCCAGATCAAGGTAGCAAGATTGGGGTTGAATTATGGAAACTTCATTTCCCTCCTCCTCTTCCTCTTGGCATTCTCTTTTTCTGTATGCTCTTCCAGGACAATTTCATTTGTGAGATCCACCTTGGCCAGTTGATTCATCACAGCCACCATTCCCGGTGTGTGTTCATGTTGCGCTCAGTTCGATCATAGCTACAAAATTTGGATAGATTATTATTAATCAAATCCAAATTTTCCAGCCAGATCTTTCTTCTGTAAGCATCGTTGTCATCAAGCACCTTATCTCTTTCTTGCATCTTCTTCTCGAAGTCTTTGAGCAATTGCATATAGAGAAATTTGAATCCTTTAACCTGTTCCTTGATCTGCATCCCTTTCTTTTATAAGTTTGGGAGTTGAGTCTCGATCAAGCGGTGTTATAGAATGCTTTCCGTGATGACTAGCTTCTTTTTAGTAGGTCTCGATCTCTGTCCTCCATTTCTTTTCTGAACTTTTCTTCTTCTTCCTTTAGGATCTTTTAAAGCGTTTCTCATACCGCTCATTTCTTCTTCCCATTCTTGCTCTTTCCTTTTCATCTGCTTCATATATTTCCTCTTTTCTATTAGGTTCCTAACCTTGTTGATCTCTTCTTTTTAATTTGGCTTCATACACATCTTCTCTCTAAAATACATTTAGTGCCCCATCTCTCTTCTCTTTCTTCCATACCTTTTTGCATAGCAATGAGCATCTCCATTAGTTGATTATCTTCCTGGGCTCCTCTAGAGCTTTTACCAGGTTCTCTGAAATCCCTTCTCTTCATTGGTGGAGAGCTGGCCAGTGGGGTGGTGAAATCTATAGGACTTGTCTCATCTGGTTCTAAGTCCTCTGCAAACATAGAGGTATTCCCTTCTAATTTTGTGTTCTGGGTTTGTTCTCGCTGATCCCTAGCAGAAGAGTGTCACTCTTGCATCTTTCATTCTCCTCTTCTTTTCAGTCTGCTTCCACCACCAGTCCCTTTTCTTCAAATTCATGGCCTGCTTACCCAGTCGGGGTTAATGGTGAAGCCTTGGAAACTTCTTAACTCCGCCCATGTTCCGCCGCTGACGCTAAACAAAGCCTAGTGATTGTTGTTGGATGAGGGATCAAACCTCTTTTGTTTCCCTCATGGTATC
The DNA here is from genome assembly GCA_016808115.1 of Tetrastigma voinierianum. NCBI lineage: Eukaryota > Viridiplantae > Streptophyta > Magnoliopsida > Vitales > Vitaceae > Tetrastigma > Tetrastigma voinierianum. The sequence continues at coordinate 674,323 of JAEQBH010001838.1, read as the reverse complement.
TCATTATTGAATTTTCAATAACTGCTCCCACGTTGAGCTTGTACCCTTTCAATATTGCATACAGGATGATGGCTTCCTGTTCCCTTACAGTGCATACATGCTTGGTTGGGACCTTTCTGGTGAAGGAAAATAAAACCATACCTTAGCCTCCTCTGTAAGGTCTCCCCTGCTGATTGTCTTTGGTGCTCCTTTCTCTTGATCCCATTGAACTTTACCATATGTCAATTTCCTGACAATCTTCTCACGGTTCGGGTTTGCTAACAGCTTCTTAAATTTGGAGCTATGCCTTTGCCCTGCCATCCCGTACACCTCGTTAATGGCATTTGCCCCGTATGGAACCCAAACCCCACGACAAATGTCTGAGTTGTCCTTTCTTCCTACCAAGTTAGAGTAGAGTCGGGACCCAGCTGCTTGCATATCAGGGCCTACCGGTGCTTGCGAAATTTTCCAAATCCTCGTTGTTACATCATTTCCTTGAAATGGGAAATAGGGTTGCTGAATCCTCTCTCTCCAACAAACCCTTTATCGACCTTAATACTTCATGTTGACACCGGCCTCTTCGAACTTCGCGCATCTTCTTCTTCTTCTACCACCTTGTCTTTCCCCTTGTATACTTGTTCATGCAATTGGTTGACTCTGGGTTACGGATGAGCAGCTCCTTCGATACGAGCATGTTCCTCCATGATTTCGTTCGAGATTCGGGACGAGAGTCGGGTTCGACCATTAGGAGGAATCGGAAGGTTTTAGGAGGAAGTTTGGATTTAGGGTTTGCGAGAATCGAAACCGGAGAATGTCTGACGAAGAGTTGGTCGCGTCAAGGAAGAAGATACTTAGTGGAAGAGTTTCTCAACAGTTGCAATTCAGTTATTATGGTGGGCTCTTTATGATTTCATTTATTAATGTAATCGCGACCCAAATTCGGTGAGAATGTCTTATTTGTCATTAAATTTAGAGGCAAAATTAAAATTGCCGGTTGTGATTGCAGCCTAACTGCCATAACCTTATTATTGTTTGTCGCGACACAAATTCTTAGGTGGAGGACAAGTCCTCCTAAGGTTGCGGAACATCGAGCATCTCGGGACATTGTTAGGATTTAATGAGCCGCTCATCTCTTTTGAAGAGTTACTCTTGTCGCGACTAAAATTTCATCGCGACCTGTTCTTTCACAATGATTACTTTTAGTGACTTGACCTTGATGCTTCCTTGACGTGACTAAGTCTGACATCAACTTTTGTTGTGACTTCGAGTTTAATCACAACATAAGTTTTTGTACTTAACGTAATGCAATTTTTGCCTCAAATTTAATGAACAACGGCTTTTCATCTTGATCAATTATGATTCTCATCATCAAACAAACCAATTTCACAAAGCAATTCCAAGAATGTATTCTATTCAAATTTCACAAATTTATATAGGGAAGGTACTCCCTTTTTTTCTGTCAGTTTCTCTTACGCAAGGATTCTTTGGGGTTATGCGGGTTTATTCCTTCTTACTGAGCCATTTACGCATAAGTACTCTTGCAACATTCTGAGGAAAGGATTCAATTAAACAAAAATTAACTTCTTAAGTACTAATAATCATTATAATAACTAGAAAACAAAATCAAGGTTAATTCTAAAAAAAAAAAATTCAAAAGTCTAAAGCGAAATTAAAAGTCTCTATGGGTTGCCTCCCATCAGCTGCTCAGTTTTGAGTCCTTAGCTGGACTTGCTGTTTTGATTTTCTTTCTCTCTCAATGAACCAGCTGTAGCTCTTCTTTTCTTTCCTCCCTGCTTTGATAATGCTTCAGTCTTTGTCCATGACTTAAATTCCTCCCCAGCATCAGTCTTGAGTGTTATTGCTCCAAAAGTAGTGCTTGACACCACGGTATATGGTCCACTCCACCTTGATTTCAATTTTCCTGGGAACAATCTTAATCTGGAGTTAAATAACAGAACTTGATCCCCTTCTCTGAATTCTTTCCTAAGAATCCTTTGATCATGCCATTTCTTTGTCTTGTCTTTGTAGATCTTAGCATTATCATAGGCTTCATTTCTCAGTTCTTCCAGTTCATTCAGTTGAAGCAATCTCTCTTCCTTTGCCATTTGAAATCGAAATTCAGCTTCTTGATGGCCCACATGGCCTTGTATTCCAATTCAAGAGGGAGTGACATGGCTTGCCAAATGCAATCTGTATGGGGACACGATGGGAGTTTGAATGCGAGTCTGCAGCCAGGCTGAGTAAATCATCAAGTTTGGAAGACCAATCCTTCCTACTTGAACTTACAGTCTTTTCCAGGATCCTTTTCACCTTCTGGTTGGAAATTTCTGCTTGCCCATTAGTCTGGGGATGATAAGCTAGGCTCATTATATGTTTGATCCCATATACGCTCGCAGGCTTTGCGAAAATTTTGTTTCTGTAGTAAGCCCTCCATCATGATAATAGTCTTGGTGTTCCAAATCTGCTCAATATGTTCTTTTGCAGGAAACTCACAACTGTATTAACATCATTCCTTGGGCAAGCTATTGCTTCCACCCATTTAGAAACATAATCCTTTCTTGCGATCATCTCGAGGTTTCCAAATGATTGTGGAAGGGTCGTCAAAAATCTATCCCCCAGCCCATCAAGATTTGCACCGCAATATGCCTCGTAGGGGCGACAAACTCTAGCTGCGATATTTCCAATCTTTTGGCATCTATCATAATTTGACCCATTGATGCAGTCCTGAAAGCAGGTTGGCAAATAAAATCGATTGAAGTATCTTATGAGGCTGTTCTTTCTCGAGGAAAAATGCACCCATATGGTGATGTGGCATTCATTCATAATTTTGCTTTGTTCACCCTTTGGCACACATCTTCTTATAATCATATCAGCTCCCCTCTTAAATAATAGTGGGTCATCCCAGATATAATACCTACTGTCAGTCCTGAGCTTTCTTTTATGTTGGTGGCTGAATTCAGAAGGAACTACTCCCTGACTAAGTAATTCTGTCTCCGACGCCACCATGGCATTTGGAATGACAATTGAAATAGTTGCTCATCTGGGAAGCTCTCTCTTAATCTTATCTCCTCCTCTTCTGCTTGATTTCTTTCTATTCTGGACAAGTGATCAGCTATCACATTATCACATCCCTTTTTATCTCTAATTTCCAGATCAAACTCTTGCAGTAGTAGCACCCACCTTATCAGTCTTGGCTTAGCTTCCTTTTTTGACATAAGATATTTGATGGCTGCATGGTCTGTGTGAACTATAACATGAGATCGGAATGTATGGCACGAATTTTTCACAAGCAAAAACTTATTGTTAGCATCTCCTTTTCGGTTATTGGAATAGTTTTCTTTGTCTTGTTGGAAAGGTTACGCTAGCATAGTATATGGCTATGAATATTTTCTCTTTTCTTTGCCCCAAAACAGCCCCCATTGCGAAATCACTGGCATCACACATTACTTGAATTCTGATCCATTGGTGCAGCTATGACGGATTACTTGAACCAATCGATCTTAATTTCTTGAGCGGCGCTATGAGGAATCATCGAATTAAATTTTGTGTCTTTCTCCGATCTCTGCATAGTGGTCTGGCTATTTTTGAGAAGTCTTTGATGAATCTCCTGTAAAATCCAGCATGCCCCAAGAAACTCCTTATCCCTTTTCTTTGCTGTGTTAGGAGTGCGAGGTTTGATAATAATAGAAATCTTAGTTGGTCCACTTCAGCCACAGCACTTTATAAATTTTATGACCCAAGAACAATACCTTACATTACCATGAAATGGCATTTTCCCAATTTAGTGCTAGCTGCTTGTCCTTGCATCTTTAAAAATCTTTGTTTCGGGTTATTCGAACATTGTTCAAAGCGGACCCATACAACTGCAGTCATGTAAAAATTCCATAACTTCTTCTACCAAGTTTGAGAACATTGACATCATACATCTCTGGAAAGTAGCAAGAGCATTGCATAACCCAAATGGCATCCTTCTGAAGGCAAAGGTGCCATAGGGGCATGTGAATGTGGTCTTCTCTTGGTCTCAGGTGCGATTGCAATCAGTTTGTGGCACCAAGATGCGTCAGAACGAATGAGGATGTCACGATGTCATTAACATCGATCAATGAAGGGCAAGGGAAGTGATCTTTCTGGTTGCTAATATTCAACTCTATAATCAATGCACCACTCTCATCACGTCACCCGTTCTTGTTGGAATTAATTCATTTCTTTCATTGCGGATTACAGTAAATCCACCTTTCTTTGGAACCACATGGACTAGGCTAACCCAAGGACTATCTGAAATTGCATAGATAAAACCAGCATTTAACCATTTGAGTACCTCCTTCCTGACGCTACTTCTTTCGTGCTGGATTAAGTCTCCTTTGATGTTCAACGATTGGCCTTGCATTTTCTTAGAAGTATTTGTGCAGTATATTGATGGTGATACCTTTTAACTCTTCCAATGATAAACTGGAAGCTCCTTATGATTTCTCAAAATTTCCGGCAACCTCTGTTCCTCTCGGCATCACTAAGTCTAGCGAAGTATTCTTGGTTTACTCTTTGGCGAAACGGGTAAGCATACTTTAAATGACTTGGCAACACCTTTAAAACTAGCCCTTCTTCACTGGTTTCTTGATGAAATTCCTTTTCTTCAATTTGGTCTCTTTTTCACCTCAGTTTGTTCAAGACTCATCACTTTCTCAGTAGAATGTAAACTGATGTGCAGAAAATCTGAATCAAATCTTCAACATCCTAGGAATTCATCTCTTTTTCATTGATTGAAAATTGGGCATTAAAATCATAGTAAAATTCAAATTTGTTGACATATACATCTTCTATTGACCTTACATCTTCCCTCTCTATGTCTAAACTCCTCAAACTTCTGATTAAATTGAAGTCGTTTGTCTTCTCTCGACTACGAGAGTGAGAATTCCCTTACACTATATCGATTAAGTACACTCCGAGTTGCAAGGAATGGCCTTCCAGTGCGGAGGGACTTGTGAATCTTCCTCCATATCGATGCGATGAAGTCTGCTGGAAATATAAAGTTCACTTACTAGCATCTTCTATAGTTCTTCAAGTTTTTGCCGGGGTTCTATATGCCATTTGGAGAGTAACTGTAGTGGGAGTAAGCTCCCCCAAACTTAACTTCTTGGCAGCGAATAGGGCGTAAATTGATCTTGGCTTTGAGTCACGAGAGGCTTTAAAACTCAAACTCTCAATGGTGCAGGGAATGGTGAAGCTCCCTGGATCCTTCATCTTTTCTGAAAGTAAGCCCTCTTGATCACGGCATTGCAGTTTACTTGATCGGAGTTCACAAATTCCTTCTTAAGCCAATCTTCCTCTTTTTGCTTTCGATGTCTTTCAAAATTTTGCATAAAGTGGCATCACAGGTAACCACTTATGAAAGGCATGCGATCTCTAGCTTACGAAGGTTTTTAAGAACCTTCTGGCTTGTTCCTCCTATCTTTGATTTTTGCGACCTTTGTGGAAATGGGGCTGCGACGATTGATGCAGGTTTTCTTCTTACTTCTTTCTTCTCGGACATTGTGCCCTTCTTTCTTTCTTTCTCAGTGTTTTACTGCATTTAATGCAGACCTTCATCTCGCATTGCTTTTCATCTTTTGTCTTCTTCTCCAGTCTTTCCCGCCAAGGTTGCCTGTATCTGATCTTTAGTTCTTCTTTGTGTCCTTTGGGAAAGGCATCTTTCATCTGATTTTGCACGGGTTTAGGGCCAGTTGCCCTATCTGTGTCTCCAGGTTCTTGAGAGAAGCATTAGTGGTCTTCTGAAAAATTTGAGAATTGGCATTTGGGCTGATTCTATGAGCTTTGTTCGTAGGTTCCCTACTTGACTTCTTGTTGTCCCCCGTGAAGTCTGCGACATTTGATCTTCAAATGGTGGAACTCTCCTCTGACCCTGATATTCATTTACACTTCCCTCCTCCTTGTTCTTTGTACATTTGGAACCTTGGTGGCTGCTGATATCCTTGTTGAGGATGCTGTTCATGCCTTTGGCCTTGTGAGGCCCCTCCACCATATGAAAAATTTTCATGGTTCCTGAGTGCTGGATGATAGTGTCTTTGGCGAGGTTAGAAGTTTAGTTTGAATTAAATATTAACTTCTTGGCTCTCCCAAGTACTTAACCTCCTCGGCATCATAAAAACGGTTCTTGATGGGTACCTCTGACACTTCCTCTCAATAGTTCCCTCTCCATTGCTCCTATTTCATGAGCAGTGTGCATCTTTCCTCTCTTGCTTGTCCATTACATGATGGCATCTAACTTTGCCTCCATGGGCATCATCTTGCTCGACTCCATGACTCCTCTTCCTCGCCAGTACTCTTGAAAATGATGGAACTTTCATGTGCATTAACTAGGGTCCTCAAAATCAGATCTCTTTTCAGCACTCTTGTTTGAATGCTCCTGCATGAAGCATCGATAATGCCCTTAGATGTATCATTGACATGATACACTATGTCCATCTGGGTCTTCAAGTCTATCCCATGCATCGGACATCTTTTGACCTTTTGAATCTCCATGCTACATAAAGGCTCTCATCTTCCCCTGCTGGAACACAATTGCTTCCTATCCCAATCTCTGGGGGTGGTGATGGAAAACGCAGTATCAACAGAGCCATATGTTAGAGATTCATACCATGTAGGCTCTTGTATCTCTTAGAAAATGGAAAATAAATGCAGTTTAATGACCTGCGGTCTCACCCCATTCAACTTTCTTGTGTTTTCCATTACGAGAGGCACTTTGGATGTCATTGGGTCATAATACGTGGGATGACCCGATGGCGTTGTTGCTGAACCATTATGTCAGTCTTGGCTTTAGTTCAAAATTATTTGCATCATGCAGGGAACATGCGGTGCGGAGTATTCATCTGAATAATAGGTCTCCAAAGTCCTCCATTGTATGGTGATTGGAGGCCTTAGAGCCTTTGTTCGTTGTCCTTCGATGCGGTCTGGCCTCATGCGCCGCCAGGCAATTTCGATCTTTTCGCCTTTCTCGAAGCCCAAAGTGTTCTTTCTAGTTCGATGTCTGGCTGGAATCGGATCGGTGTTACATTTCCTATACATTAAAGTTTTCTGAAATCAAAACACACTTACATTAATAAGTTAATTCAGGCCAACAAATATTTTCAATAGCAGAAGCATTAAAAGTTAGTAGCTAAATAACCACTTTGCCGTGAAAGAGCTATTTTTTGTTCTTTTTTTCTTTTAAATGTCAAATTAGCATTTCCAGCTACTTTATTAGGAATGTTGAGTCTGCCAAAATTCTTTCGGTCCCGGCTTAGCGGCGTATAAAACTTGTTGACGGACCAAAAAGACATGTACAAATTCTCTTTTTCATGCCAAAGACTATTGTTAATCCGTGGCGGCGCCATAAACTTGTTGGCGGACGAGACATGTACAAATTTAACACTATTGCCAAAATTGTGTCTAATCCGACAACGGCGCCGAAAACTTGTTGGCCGTGTATGTCTGGCTATTTGATTAGTTCGAAGATTGTTTCAATTAGGAACAAATTGTTTCTTGAGTGGTTTTGATGTTATCTTTGCGAGTGCACGGGTCGAGCAGAGTAGTAAATTGGTTTAAGTCAATCTCGATCCTGAGAATCTCAAGAATTCTCAAATCTTCTACCCCAGGCTATAAAATCTACACTATTTGGACTCGATAGATATAATTCTGGAATTAGCTTTGTATTAAAATAATAAACCTAAGAAAAATCAATTAATAATAAATGAATTGAATATTGGAAATACAAAAATAATAACAAATTTAAGAGTGACAGGTTCTCTGCAAAAGACATTGAAAGGAATGCTCTTTGTGAAACATCAATTCGTGAGAATGCGATCTTTTGCTTGATGAACCCACAGTTTAAAACTAGTCAAAGATAATGTTATGCATTTGGATCTCTCCGAGCCTGAAATTCATTATCTAAGCCTCCTTTGTTTCTACCGACAGTGTTAAATAACTACTTTAATCAAGAGTTTGCCTTGTGCAGGTATTTTCCTTTTTCAATACTTCATACCCATGACATGAGCTGCCAAATCTGAGCTCGAAGATATAGTCATTGCATATCTACACTATCTTGGTTCCTCTTCCTCCAATTAGAGCAGCTCATCGCTTTTTCCTTGATTAGATCTCTGCTAACACGGGATTGGATTTACTAATCGATAAAGTGAACTCTACTGTGTGCCCTAAATTGATAAATTCAGCTCCCTCGTTCTCGTCTCCAAGTGGCCAGAGATTTATCGGAACTAATTACACAGGAAGCACATTAGATCACCATTGTTAGGTTCTCATACCTTTGAAATTGTTCATTACTCTCGGGAATTCCTTCTGTGTCCTCGGGGGCCTCCTGGAATCGAGGCTTGACACGATTCTATTTCTGGGTATGAGACAGCGACGTGGGATCGATAACGAAAATACACAAGACGTGATGGCTTTTCAAGCTGGAGTTCGAGCGGCAGCGAATAAAATTTACGCGGAAAGAAAATTTACAGCGATAGCGTCAATTCAATGGAAGATTTGGGAATCTAAATCACTGAATTACACCATACATTGACTTCTTGATCAAGAAAGCGTGTAAATCGGCTTAGCTGAGAACCGAATTCGGGGTACAATGCGAATTCAAACAACCAGTGATAATTTGAAGAAATATGAATGCGCATTGTTAAGCTTTAACGATGAGCGTTGATCAAATTCGAATGAAATACAAACTAATCTAAAAATAAAAAGCGAGAAAGAAAGAAAAGAAATTAAAATACGGGGCCTTGACCTTGGATCTCTTTGGTCGCGGAAGGCTGCGTTCATTGATGGCAACGTATTTATAGGGTTACGAAGTTGGGCCTAATTTGATGCACTTCTTTTTTGGGTACGATTTAAAAATATGGCCCGATTTGTTGTTGATGTAGCGACATCAATTCTTGTCAGCGACCTCTGTTGTCTTAGGTCATGTCGCGAGTTTTGTTTGGTCGTGACGTGTCTTTAATTATGGCGATTAGCCATGACGACAGGGCGTCGCGACCTTAAGCATGTGCATTTGATGTCGCGGCTTGACTAAATGTTGTCGCGACCTCATCTGTAGTGGTATCGCGCCTTGGTCTTTGCAATTGATGCCGTGACCTCGAGTCTTTACAATTGATATCGCGGCTTGACGGTGTTGTCGCGACCTTCTTTCCACAGCGTTATCATGGCCAGCTGAGATAATTAGCCATGCTTCCTTTGTGTAGTTGATGTCGTGACCATCTCTCTTTAAATTCTTTGTTATCGCGACCTTAGTTTCCTTACCAAGTGCAAATCTTGTGGCGCCTGGTCGATCTTGATGTCGCGACCACATCGAATGTCGCGGCATACTTGTTCGATCCATTGTTTATCTTACATCGCGACCTCTTGTTGGTGTCGCGACCTCATTATCCAGCATGCGGGTTTAATTACATCGCGACCTCACGAGAATGTAGCGATATCATGTCTTCTTCTTCATCAATTTCTGGTTGTGACTTTGAGTTTCTTTCACGCCCGACTCGTTTTGTCTTCAATTACGCTTCATTTCTTGTTGGAGTTTTGTAGTTAACTGAATATGCATTTTGATTTAATAAAGGCTTCATGACATCAAATTCTTTAATCCTTTGCGCTTCTCCTGGCGCCTTCCTTCGATAATTATATCGATCTTGCTCGGCCACGATACGCTCCTTTTCTACTTGAGTGCAGCACTTTTAGTTCTGTTGCCTGACCGGTTTGGTGAAGTTTATTCCATATTCTTGCATATAAATGGAGTCTTTTATATAAAATCAATCGGGAAAAATGAATTTGAAAATAGATGATGACTTTTAAGCTCATCATAATGCATCACCTTATGGAGGACACTTTGCGGGAGATAAAATGACCCACAAAATTCTCTCCGATCGAGGATTTTCTTGGCCTCTGATTTTTTAAGAATTTGTTTTGAATGGGTAAAGTTGTGTGATCAATGCCAAAAGAATAGGAAATATCGGCAAATGGCATGAAATGCCTTTGCAAGGTATCTGATGTGGTACAATTGTTTGATGTATGAGGAATGGTTTATAGGCCTTTCGGTTTCATTTGGAAATATATACATACTCTATTTGTGGATTATGTATCAAAATGGGTAGAAGCGTGACTTTCTAAGAATGATACCGTACGATTTGTGGGGTTTTACAAAGTATTCTTAAGCGGTTTGGGGTATGGAACTATAATTAGTGATGGAGGAAGCCATTTGCACAATAAGGTGTTTGGCAAACTCATGGCTTGAATGGTATCGAAGCACATTATAGAAACGGCTTATCATCCTCAACAAATGGGCAAAAATTTGAAATTTTCCAACGAGAGAAATAAAAGAAAATTACGGAAAGAGTAGCAGTTCTAGTAAGGAAGATTGGTCTTTGAAGCTTGATGATGCATTATGGGCATACGGAATTTGCTTTAAAACTCCGTTGGAATATCCCCATACGAGACTTGTCTTTGGAAAACCATGTCACCTCCCTCTTGAGGCTGGAATAAAGCCATGTGGGCCATCAAGCGGTGAACCGATTTCAAAATTACAAAGGAAGAGAGACATCTCAGCTGAATGGCCCAGGCGAGAAAGCGAAGCCTATGACAATGATAAGAATATCTGAGGGCAAGCGAAGAAATGGCATGATCGAAAGTTACGAGGGAAAGAGTTCAAAGCGGGAGATCGAGGTCTTCTTCAATTTAACTCAGATTAAGATTATTTCTAGGGAAGCTGAAATCAAAATGGAGTGGACCATATACAGTGGTGTCAAATACTATCTTTGGACGATAACACTCGGGGTGATCTTTGGGAAGAATTCAAAGTTAATGAAGCTGGCCCAAAACACTATCTCGGCGAAAAGAAAAGGGAAGAACTTCAGCGTGAATTGAGAGAGAAGACTTAAAACAGCTAGTCCAACTAAAGACTCAAAACATAGCAGCTCATGGGAGGCAACCCATATTGATTTTTTTTTTAGTTTCTTTATATAGACTTCGAATTTTTTTTATTACACGTTTTTGAATTTTTTTTTAGTTTTAGTCATGATTTGTTAGAAATTGCTAGGTTAGTATTAGATTAATTTAATCCTTTTTGGAATTGTTACAATATGCAAGGAAGAATCAAATGGCTCAGGCGAGAAGGAAAAAACTCCAGGACTACTCCAGCACTTCACGGAGACGAAACGGCTTCGAAAAAGGGAGTATCTCCCTACATAAATTACGTGTTATTTTATTTTACGTTTAGGAATCAAATAAATAATTCAGTTCTTTCTCAAGAATAGAATTTTGGAAAGAATCAGGGCATGAATAAAGAAGCTGGAATTAGGAATTATTCTTGTTAACTAGAAATTGAGTTTAGTGCAAAAATTGGAAAATTAGTTATTGGCGATAGAACAAAATACTTGGTTAAAATAATGTAAGTAGACCGATGAATAAGTACAAGTCCCGGAAAGAAATAATACACATTGGTCAACAAAACTTATGAAACTTTTGACAGGAATTAGGAATATCTTATGGGGAATTCAGGATTTAGAGTCCACAGTCCTAGAACTTGTTTGATTATTGATTGAGGCGAAATCCTAGGTGAAAACAACCAACAGAAAATGACAGAGGCCATCCTTGGCAGCTTGAGCCTTTTTAAGCCTACCCTCAAAATATGCTTAAGCATACTCTCTAGTTCCTGATTTGAGCCAAATAAGCCTTATTTCTTCAATAAATGAAATTGGCGAAATTTCCTTCCTTCTGATAAACTGCAGTAAGAACCCAATTATCAGTTTCTAGTTTAGAGAAATTTAGTATAAAGGAAGAAACAAGTTTGGGGAAATATATTCCCAAATTTTGACAAGAAGGGTTGAAGTAAAGAAGCAGAAGCTAGTGAAATAAGAATAAAGTTTTGTCTTGTGGCTATTTCCTTGAACAATTAAGCTCGTAGGTGTTTTAACACCTAACACCCTAATGCCAAGCGGCCCATGGGGTTGCTAGCCCAAAGTTCTCTAAGAGTAATAGAAAGCCTAAGAAGACAAAACATTGCACTATTCCAAATCTTAGAAAAATAAAAGCAAAAGAGTTAAAGAACAAAGGAATCTGTTGGAATAAAGTACATATGGAAGTTGAAATTCCATAAAAAGAATTCGAAAAGAGGAATCATGCTAAGATTGAGGAGAATCAGAAAGGAACAAAGAAGAAAAAAGGAAGAAAGTTGGAGGCAACAATGTATAGACAAGATGGAAACTGGGTAATTTACAACCTAAATTTTCCAGCAGTCTACTTGATTACTATTGACATTACAAGCTGAAGACCTCATTGATTTTGAGTTTAATTTACCTACATTAGTGGAATCAATATGAAAAACAAGCATATGGGACTTTGATAAACAGTCTAAGAAAACTCCCGAAGATTAGCAATTCAACATAAAGATGAAAAGAAGTTGATGACACACTTTTGAGCAAGACTTGTTAAATAAACTATTTAAATACGTAGTTTACATCAAGAAATTTTGTAATAGAAGTACACTATGCCTTGTTCTTGCATCAAAACTGAAATTTGAAATAATAGTGATATCTCTTAATTCCATATCAGAAGGGTAGAATGAGAAAGACTGTGGAATAAATCAGAAAAATGTCCTTAAAAATCTTCTAAGCTTATTTGTTTGAGGACAAACAATTTCTTCTTTTTCTTTAGTAGGGACAAGCAAAATTTTGAAGTTGGGAATTTGATGAGTCAAAACTCATTAGATTTTTAATCCATTTTCTGAGTTTATAATGAGAATAATGATGAATTATATGCGAGCGATAATTGACTCAAATTCCAATTTGCGGGAAAATCGAAATGCCAAGAATCGGCTACTTGACGAAATTGAAGTAAAAGGCGGAAGTTAAGTCGCGGCCGGGAAGTGCGGTTCCGACCAATTTCAGAATCCAAGACATCAACAAAATTTGGCTGTGAAGAAGAAGGCGAAAGAAGAGTGAACAAGCGAAGTCGTGACACGAAGAAGGAGTTGAGAGCAAAAATAGCTTAGGTGAAGATTAAAAGCGGTGAATGAAAGTTCGAACCGACCTCAGCCGCGATGTCGCGACTTGCGAGAGATAAATGATGTCGTGATGCCGCTTGAGAGTCGCGACAGGAGCTGTCTACAAAGCCACAAGAGCAGCCTTCTCAAGTAAAAGAAGTCAGCTAATTTTGAAAGAGCGGACTTGATGTCGCGACGCCCAGCGGTAATGAAGAATAACTTACGAATTCGCCTTGAAACTCAAATCAGACGACCATGAATTAATGAAGAATCAGAAGATGTCGCGACACCACTTCGAGGTTGCGACAGAATTGAAAGCTTAGCAGAAGACATGGAGGTCGTGACACTGAATAGAAGTTGAGACAAAAGATTTTTAAAAAGGCGAACATAGAGTGTGACCAGTTAGAGCTGAATGGAGACATCAAACACTTGTCGGAAGATATCGCGGCGTCCTTTAGTGGTCGCAGCGTCGAGTTGCAAAGAAATCGTAATTACATGACGTCCTTAGGTGGTGTGACAGCCGATTCTAAAGAAAGAAGGTCGCGACATCGGATGCAAGGTATCGCTGGTGCGACTGATCGAAGCATCGCTGACGTCGATTATAATAGTAAAGAAAGATCGCGACGTCCTTTAGTGGTCGCGACATCCGGTACGAATAAAGAATAAAAATTATAACATCATTCCAAACTGTCGCTGACATCGGATCAAGAGATCGCGAAGACAAGTCACGACAAGATAAAAGCTTCTGCGACATCACAAGGGCTCATAAGCATAAAATTGAAGTCGCGACGTATGATTGAAGTCGCGACCTCAAAAGAGATCACAATGCAGAAAGGTGAAGTCGCGACGTATGATTGGAAGTGCTGACATCAAAAGCGACTCATAAAGCGAGCGGTGAAGTCGCGGCGTTAAAGAAATCGCGACATCAAGTCAAGGTCAGCGACCGCCAGTAAGGTCGCGACATGAACTAACAAATGGGCGATTATTTTGAAACCCGCGAGGAAGTGCATCGAAGTTAGGGCCCAACTCAAAACCTATAAATAAGCGGTACACTATAGAAGGAAACGATTCTTGGCGGCTCGAGCAGAGGAAATACGGGTAGCCTAAGGCTCGTGTATTTTAATTTTCTGTTTCTTTTTCTTTGTTTGCCGTTATTTTAGATTAGATTAGAGCAGATTTTTCTTATTTTAAATTTCTGGATCTGGATGTTAGTTGTTGAAGTTGAAGCTGAATGCAGAATGTTATTTTCTTCAAATTACTGCCTGGTTCGTTTGAAGTCCAAACAAATTTTGGAATTCGTCGGTTTACGATTTACGATGGTTCTTGATCGAGGAGCTCTAGTTGGAAGTAATCAAATGATTTAGAAACCCGGCTTAGTTGAATTTACTCTGGCTGTTGATCGATCTTTCTACTTGAGAAATTTATCGAGATTTCGAACTTGGAGTTTGAATTTTCTTGCTGGTTTTGTTTATTTTGTATCGATCAAATATCGATTAATCCTATATACTGTAATAGGATTGTCATGCTCCCGATTTCGGGAGGCCCTGCAGGTGACAGAGAGAAGGCATTCTGAGGAAATCTTGAACAATTTCTTAAGGGTATCACAGCCTAATATTGGGGATCTAATGAGCTTTGTGGTGCAATCGATAAATCTTCAGCTCACTTGAAACCGAGAATGAGTTGAATGACTTATCAGTTAAAATGAAGCGGAGGATTACATCTCGATTCGAACAGTAAGTTCAATCCTATGTTAGCAAGGATCTAATCAAGGAAAGAATGAACTGTTCCAATTTTGAGGATGAGAAACCGGTATAGTGTAAACCCATGCTTAGCCTATGTCTTAGGAGCTAAGGTTTATAGTCCATGTTTTGGGTATGAAGTATTGAAAAAGAAAAATACCCATAACAAGGCAAATCAGATTAAAAGTAGTTATCTAATCCTCTGTTTTCGAAAGAAACAGAGAAGATTAAATGATGAAATGTGTCATTAAGGAGAGATCCACATGGCATTACCATCTTCCTTGGACGGATTCTAAACCTGGCGTTCATGAAGCAAAGTTATAGAGTTGTCTGCAGGAATTGATGTTTCACAATAGTTGTATTTTCAATGCTCCCTTTAAAAGCTAACTGATCAGTCCAATTCTTTAATTTTTTTATTTCTTTTATTTTCAACATGATTTCATTTTGATTTAGTTTATATATCTTTATTCTTTCATTATTTTAGAGGTTGTTAGGGATATATCAATTGCATATTATAGTCCAAATAGTATAGAGCTTGAGTAGTAAGGGTAGTTGATTGAGAATTCTTGAGATCTCTGTGGGATGATATCACGAGGACATAAATCCACTTTATTACTTGTTCGATCTGTACACTTGCAGAATCATGGATCAAAACCGAAAAGAAATTTATCTACTCTTAAGGAAACCGCTTTTAATCAGTATAATTGTAAAGAAATATAACAAACAAGTTTCATGGCATTATTGATGGGGATTAGATAATAGTCCTATGGTAATAATGCTATAAATTTGTGTTGATGTTTTGATCCATCAACCACACTTACATTAGCGGGAGGACGACCGTGAACAAGTTTTTGGCGCCGTTGCTGGGGATTAGATAATAGTCCTTGGTAATGACTTCATAAATTTGTGTATGTTCTTAGGTTGGGTGAACACTCATACACACCAAAACACAATTTATTGCATAAATTACACCCTGGTACTTGAGCAGTCGGTGAATTTGTCTAAATGACTCCCAATTTCCCACATTTCGGTCGAGTTTTGCAGGACCGATCAAGCTGACTCCACTCAAACTCAATCAACTCAAGCATTTACAAAACACTTAAACAAGGGGTAAATCAAGAAAGATAAAACCCCTACCTCATGGATTTTGTCAAAAACTCCGAAAGCCAGAATTACTTGCGCGAAGCCCTCGTGCGTAGAACCACTTTAGCTGTGACCGAAGAAATCGCGGTCCGATCGAGCGGAATCAAGAGAAGTTGCACACTCTCTCACTAAAATCCACCATTTTGAAAACTGAGACTCTTCTCCCTCACTCCTTTGCCGCGTCTCGACGAAAAATGGAGAAGAAGCTCCCTTTTTGTCTCCCTCATTGCCATATGTCATCTCCTAATTGGTTTAGAGGATTTCTTATCCACTAAATCCAACCACTTTGACTTTTCTACCCAATGGCATCATGCCATGTGCCAACGTGGGCCCCACCTAGGGCTCAAGTTGACTGAATACGTGTGACACATGGCTGTATGTGTCACTCAAAATCTTGTAGTATCACTTGGAAGCTCTTGTTTCCTCGAAAAATGTGTAAATTTCGACTGTCTCAGAATTCGATGAAAATCGACGTGGTAGCTAGATTTCACGAGACGATTCCAACGGTAAAGTTTGTTTCATCATCCGAGATCTAGAAAAATTTCAGATTTTTACCGAAATTACGATTTTGCCATTTCAGAAAATTGGAATTTTCTCAGGTCTTACATTTAAACCATCAAATCTTCATTAAACTCGATCTCTAAAGCAGTCATCTTCTTATAGAAAATTAGAGATGAGGATATTGACAATCCCAAACCCAACAATCTCCCCCTTTGGCTATGTCTTCAGCAAAAACACTTCTTAAAGAATGAGACAAGAAGATGTCTTTGAAGAGAGAACAAGAAGACACGACACGTTGAGATAGAGATTACTTGATTATTGATGGACTTCTGCACACATCCTGGCCATATACATTTTGAAGGAATAAAAACTATTACAAAAAAATTATTCCTTCCCCTGTATAATTCTTTCTACTGCCCTTTTTTGTTGAAGGCTTAGAATTGGGGGGCTGAGGAGATGGTAGGCTTAGTGTCTCCTCTTTGTTTGGACTATACCTGAATGTCGGGGAGGCTATTGTGAAATTGAAATTTGTGAGAGACATGTCAAGACAATTTGCTCAGTATTTGTCCCAAGGCATCATGGCTTGATCTCACTATGACGATCGAAGCTCGGCCCGATTAGGACTTATCTTTGCCGAGTCCTTTGTTCAGAACCTGTGTTCTAACTGGTGGTCAAGTCAAGAGATGGTATAGGATTCGAATACTCTCCCTTATCATCATCTCCTTCTGACATGGAGAAGATGGAGTCTTGAAACTAATAAACCTCGATTCTTCTGATGGGTATTAGATCTCCTGCGGAAATGCGCTGCTCCGGTTTGTAAATGGGTTTATAAGATCAAGACTCGATCGGATGACACTATTGATCGCTATAAGGCTCGCCTTGTTTCCAGGGGTTTTTCTCAAGAGTATGGGATTTATTATGAGGAGACTTTTGCTCTTGTGGCTCGACTTTCTTCTGTCAGGACTCTTATTGTCGTTTCTGCGGCTTGCAAATGGCCACTCTTTCATATGGATGTCAAAAATGCTGTTCTTAATGGTGAACTCTCAAAGGAAGTCTATATTAAGCTTCCTCCTGGTTACTCTCACCCTCGAGTTCACTCTGAGTATTTATTTACGACCCGGGCACTTTATGGGCAAACAAGCTCCTCGAGCATGGTTTGCGAAGTTCAATTCTACTATCTCTCAGTATGGTTTTTAGGCGGTTCTTTTGATCACGGCTCTTTTTTTTGAGGACAGATCTGGTCATGAAGTATTACTATTCTCCTCTTGTATGTCGATGATATGATTATTCTGAGTGATGATATGCGAGGTGGGGATCTAAAGCACTCTTGGTAGTCAATTTGGAAATGAAGATCTACGGCCCTCTTAATTACTCTTGGTCTAGAAGTTTCTTCCTCTGCAGATGGTTATTATCTTACTCAGGCTAAGTATACTTCTAATCTGATTCTCGAGCCAGTATCACTAAGCATTAAGATAATTAAATTTTTATTAGTATAAAATGTTGCCTTAATTCTCATGATGGCGAATCATTATTTGATGCTACTCTTTATAGACAGCTTGTTGGGAGTCTAATCTATCTCACTGTTACTCGCCCTGATATTTCCTATGCAGTTCATCCCTAGATCTCCTCATTATGCTACTGTTCTCAGGATTCTTCAATATCTAAAAGGCACCATATTTGATAGTCTTCATTTTTCTTCCCATTCTTCATTAACTCTTCGGCATATTCAGATGCAGATTGGGCATGTGATCCCACTTATCGTCGATCTACTATAGGATATTGTTTTATTTTGGGTGATTCTCTTATCTCTTGGAGAAGCAAGAAACAAACGATCGTTACTCAGTTCCGGCTTTAAGCAAAATATAAAGAAACAGCTGGCTAGCTACTCTGACTAAACTTATTTGGTTCACGTTGGTTACTCACAGGGATCTTGATGTTGGCGCATTCACTACAACTAAACTGCATGATAATAGGAAGTGCTATTCAAATTGCTCATAATGATGTATATGACGTGCTGGCTGTATTGAGATTGATTGTCACTTAATTCGTCATCATCACCTTCCAGGATACACTCACACTTCGATTACGATTTCTCATGATCAATTAGCTGATATCTTCACCAAACCACTTCCTCCATGAACTTTTCGAGCTTTAGCTTCCAAACTCAGAATGATTTCTCTTAAACCACCATGAGTTTAAGGGGGGATGTTAGATTATTATATTGTTCTATTTATTTTGTAATTTCCTAGGATTATAATTTGTATTTTCTTAGGATTGTAATTTGTATTTTCCTAGGGTTGTATAGCCTAGCCTATATAAGGCCTCCTCTTGTACTTGTAATTTACAGTTTTTAATATAAAGACTCAAGTCTTTCTTCACTTCCACTGTTGATGTTAGCTCCTTGTGCATTTTTTGGATGCCTTGGATCTACAGTGCATCCAGCTGCTGCTACTCATAGAGATGGGCCAGCACGCCCTCATAGGACTGGATGGTCCTATCAATATGGCTGATCTTCTTCTTCTGTCCGAAGGTGGAAGATTGGCTTATGGAGGTAGTTGTTGGTCCGGACTTTGAGATGGTCTCAGTGATTTTCTCCTTTAATTTTCCAGCCTTCTTCCCAGAAGGGACATCTCGGAGGCATCCTTTCATACTGCTTGTGACTTATTCTGAGTTCAGGGGCCGCCGACAATCACAAGATCCTCCTTTTGTGCTGTGAGTATCCCAAAAATCAGAGACAGAACCTAAGAACCTTTTTATAAGCCATCGGCTCTGCATGGCGGAGGATGTTTTTCTAACACAGTTGCAGGGTTGAAACCCTAACCACATCACCACAACCAGCGGCTCGAAGCCCGGCCAGTGGGTGATCCCGTTTTAATTATTAATCGATTAAAGAGCCGATTGTCCATATTGAAGCCGCCATAAATTGCTTCACAAAATTGATGCATTAGGTAGGAGTAATTATTCACTCAAAATTGATCTAAGAACCATTTTTTTTTTCTTAAGAAGATAATTAAGTAATTCATCCTATAAAACTAGGACCCACAGTGACAATATAAATTCAAATCCCCGAAATTATTATAAAATAATTTAATAAAATGTTGAGTTTTATGATTAATATTTAGAATATAACGCTAGCATTTGATAATATTCAGGACCATATGATTGATTTGATTTAGTTATAAATTTTAAAGGTGTAATAGAACGAGATGGAGACAAATACTATAAAAAGATGTTGGCTTTTGTAAGAATGGTTGGGTGGCTTCAAACACAAGATATGTATATATGTATGTACATGTGTTTGTACCAAAATTTAATTTGGTATGACCCAATGTTTAATTAGGCATGAGACCAAACTCGAGGTTAAAAATCCAAGTGAAATAAGCAAAAACCCAATTGAAAAGCCTATGTATAAGGCCCAAGGTTATTTCTTAAAATTTTTTAAAATATACAAACAAAGGATGATGAGACTTTTTCTCAAAGTCAAAACATGGCAAAAGGAGATGGGTAGTTACTTGAGGTGATAGAGAAAACGTGAGGAACAAACTCCCTAATGGAGACGTGGATAGTTACTTGAGGAAGTAGAAGGGTGGAGAAAATACAAGACTTGAGCAGATATTCAAGGTTCTTATAAAATGAGGAGAGCTCTCACGGACAATCAATCAACAATAATGAATCACTTTTAGCAGTTTAGTCATTCTAGTAAAAATTTTCAAGTTTCTTTTATTTTTGCAGTACTTTGTGATTTCAATTTTTCTAATGAAATACAACAATTTCTTTAGCAATTCCTTTATTTCATTTTTCCTAGTGAAATGCAATAATATCTCTAGCAATTTCTATAGCAATTCCTTCATTTCAGTTTTCCTATTGAAATACAACAATTTCTTTAACAATTCGTTTAGCTTTCATTTTATTTACTTCGATTTATTTATTATGGCATTTTTACTTAGATTTTAAGGATTGTCAAGGGAAGTAGGGGACCTATTTTTCGTCTGATTAGAAGTTTGATTTTTAGTGCAGTATTAGTTTGGAAACACTTTAGTTTCCTGACACGCCCACAGGCACATTTTCTAATTGTCAATATGTATGTTGAAATGAATTTCCAAAAACTCACCAACATATTTTTGGCAAGCCTGGTGTGTAACGCCCCGTTCCGAGAGAGTGAACAGTACATGTAACTGTAGGGGCGCATAGGTGCACCAAGTGCCATTGTCGTATTTTGGAGATGAAAAGGATCAAATCATAAAATTTTGAACCGAATGTTGTATGAAAACAAGGGTAAAATCGTAATTGATCAAATGGGACATGAAGGGCATAATCAAAGAAGATAGTATGCCAAAATTGAAATAAAACAAGTTGAATTGCAATTCTTGAGAGATGGAGGACCTAATTGTAATTAGAAGAAATATGACACTATAAAAGGCCATGAGACAAACCAAAATTCATTTTTGGTCTCATTTTGCTAGGGCAAACCATGGAGAGAGAAGAATAGAGCAAGGAAGAGAAGAGGAAGAAGAGGAAGAGGGAGAAGGAGAAGAAAGGGAAGAAATTTAGGTATGGAATCATGTGTAATTTGGGTTTTTGAGTGTCTAGGGTTTTTGGTATGTATTTTCCATGGAGATTAGTTGCTCCTTGTTCTAGGGTTTTGTGGAGAGATCACATTAACCCTAGAATTCTTGAAGTTTTGTGGGAAAAACCCTAGTTGGTATAAAATAAACATGGAATCCATCAAAATTCGATGGGTTGTTTGAATTGGACTTTAGTAAGAGTTCTTGGGATTTTCACCTAGGGTTTTGTGGTATGAGGTTCCAAACCACCAATACAAGTGTTATGGTGTGGTTTTGGATGAATTCCATGTTGATTTTTGAAGTATTATGGAATGGAGAAGTTGTATGAAGAAAAATGGTACCAAAGAGGGCAAAAAGAAGCAATTCTAGGCAAAACCACAAAGTGGTACCGGTACTACCAACAGAACCCAATCGGTATCGGTACCGATACAAGTGGTACCGGTACCACCATATAGAATGTGTATGGTGCCGGTCTGCAGGATAGGTGAATGCCGTTGCCACACTATCGAAAATGCCAATTCTTATAATTTCGTATAATTAAGCCCCAGGTCGTACACAGTTAAACCATGGAACAGCACTAAATGATTAAGAGATGTTCAAAGAAGATTGGAACTCAATGAAAAACGTAGCGTACCTCGTAGGCGATTAATGTGTTCGCCGTAATCTTTTGAGTGTGTAGGCTAAAAGCAAAGGTGGGAAAGTAGTGGAGTCGTGCTTAAGTTTAGTAAGCAAAAAGGTGAGTGTTCTAAACCTATTTTTCAAATACTAGTGTATTAATATAAACTGTTTTACACTGGTGTTTAATGGTTTTGAATTGTTAAACCATGTTTCAAGCAAGCAATGAGATTTAACAAGCAAGAAATGAGTTTTTAAACAAACAATGGTTTTGATTTAAACCATATGTGAAAAGCAAACAAGTAATGGTTTTGATGTATTCAACCATACTTTTAAAAAGCAAGCAAGCAAATGGTTTTGAGTTGTAAAACCATATTTCAAAAGCGACAAGCCGAAGCAAGCAAAAGTATATTTCGAACTTGAGCTGAACACTAAAATCCACTAGTTTTAAGCAAGCATACGATTAGGAGGTATTAAAGTACGTGCACGGTGGTGTTAGGATATCATTCATGCATTTTTAGATTTGCACAGTGGCAAACTTAGTTCATGCATCATAACATTTAAAGGAGACCGTGGCACCTACTGGAGTATATAGGGTTAACGCGTTAGCTAAATTATGGTGATGGAGACCCAGATCAATTCCACCATATTTACCGGAAAAGGTGAAGTAAAAGTGTGCCTCAAGCCTTTGCTAGGTGGCGGACCCGAGTCCAGCCTTTGCCCGCGATCGATGCCCGGGCTCAGTGTTCACTAGGGTATAGCAGCGAGGAAGAGCCTCCCGGTGGTTGATGATTTATAAGCATGTTTTATACGAGTTTTAAAAATCAACCCTTTGGTGCGAACCAGGCCAAGCTCCCATGTTTTTTTTAAAGAAAACGGTTGAGCCCAGGCTCCCGTTTTTATTTTAAACAAGCGGTTGAGCCCAGGCTCCCGTTTTATTTTAAAGCATGCGGTTGAGCACATGCTCTCCGTGTTTATAAAAGTTTTATAAACTTTTAAAGCAAGAGATTTATGAAAAGTTTTTAGAAACTTTTAAAAGCAAAGCAAAGCAAAGTAAGCAAGCAAGGCTTCTGGAAAATATCTTGTAAAAGAGAGTTTTACAGTTTTGAGATGTTTTCAAAAAAAGCAAACCTTTTATAAAACACCACACTAAAATTTAGGCTCGTTTAGCTCATTATTTTGTGTTTTAAAAACTATTTTAGGTAATCTGAGCACTCGGTAGCCCAGACATATATTAAAGTTCTCTAACATTTGTATCAGTGCTATTATTAATAATATTTTGTAAGGAAATACTTTGGATTTGTGTATTGGAGTAGATGTATGTACATAGTATAGTTTTGTGAAAATGTATTGAGTTTGAGGCTCTTTTGAAAGAATGTTGTTGGTTGCCATATTTGGAAAAGTGGAGGTGTGTATCGGGATTTTGGAATATGTCATTTATACGGTGATATCTTTGCGGGATTTTCATGAAATCATAAGTTGGAAAAGGAAAATTTTATAGGAGTTTTTCGGCCTGCATGTTGTCTGGCTTAAGCTTCACAGGAATTTCTAGTCGTTAGAGGTCACGGCTAGGGATTTCTGTGGAGTGGCCGACATACCTGCCGCTAGTAGGGGTGGGGGTGTGTCACGGTGGGCCTATCTTTGTTGAAGATGCCACCAATGTTTTAGAGTAAGATATTTGTACAGTCTCAAAACTCAAGATCTGACATTGTAGAAGCAGCACTGGAAAGGATTGTTCTAGCAATAGTAGAGCAAATAAATCATTTCTCTAACAAATTTGATGATTTTCAAGCATTGATAGAGGATTTGAAGAACCAAAGCTTGATAGCCATACAACATTTGGAACTACTTGAAGCACAAATGGCTGAGCAGGCCAAGGTCAAGGTTGAGCAAGCCAAGGTCATGGCCAGTTAGGCTAAGGCCAAGGCAGAGCATACTAAGACCAAGGCAAAGCATACTAAGACCATTATGGAAAAGCAAGCTAAAGCCATGGACAAGCAAGCTGAGGCCATTGTGGAAGAGTGAAAACAACAAACTCTAATCCAAAGTGAAACTCTTTGAGAAAATCTTGAGAGTTATGGGGAGAAGCAAGACAACAAAAATAGAAAGTTGCTTCTGGACCTCCAAAGCACCTATCTAATGAATTCGAGGGCAGTACGGAATTTTCATCTGGTAGTGAATTCACCGCTCCTCACATGTGCGGAGTTGACAATCTAGATGGAGTGGCGGTGGACGTCTTAATACTGTCACAACAATGACTCCTCAAAATGTCTTTTCTCACACCAACCCAACTACACGACCTGGAGTAAAAAAAGAACCACTTCCTTCTACTAAAGGCTTGGGGGGACCATACACCCACCTTTTAGAGTAGGCGTTAATAAGAGACAACAAATTCCCCAAGTTGTTATGCAATCACCTCCACTACTTGACTTAGGGAAGAAGTCACGAGCCTCTAATGCCGAAGCTTAATATACATCAAATGTGGCAAAGCTTAATATGCACCCACCTTTTGGAGTAGGCGTTAATAAGGGACAACAAATTCCCCAAGTTGTTATGCAGTCACCTCCACCACTTGACTTAGGGGGAAGAAGTCCGCGAGCCTCACAATGTCGAAGCAATATGCATCAAATGTGGCAGGCGAGAATATCTTGTGAATGAGAGTTCATCCTTTCCTCCCTCCAGGATCATAACTCCCCAACAAATAGGAGCTTAGAGGAAAAGTCTACTATAAGTATCACAACTCCTATAATCATAGTACTATTTCTTGCTATAGTTTCAGGAATGTTATCCAAGATAGGGTTAACAAGGGAATACTGAAGTTCCCTAGGGAAAAGGAAGTCATAGGGAAGTTCCCTGTAGAAAAGGAAGTCATGATGAAGTTCCCTAGAGAAAAGGAAGACATATTGATTGATGAAGACTCCTTGCATTGGTAGCAGCTTCATCTCAAAACACTGCAGGTTTTCCTTCAAGGCATTGATGAATTCAAAGAAGACGAGAGGAATTTTACCAAGTCTGAGGATAAGAAAGGTATGGATTCCTAAGAAATACTTGACTTATAAAAATGATCTGGTTGTAGAAAGAGGAGTGTCTACAATCTAACAAAAGAAAATTTAAGGAGCATCTAAACCATTCATCTGGGAAAAATTCAATGGGTTTGGACAGGAAGCAAAGGATGAGAGATTCTTACAGGAAAAGAATGTTTCTCCAAAAGAGAGACATGCTTCTCCAAGGAAAAATGGCATGAACAATCCTTCAAGGAGGAAAATGCCTTCAAGGTTTATAATTTCTCCTACTATCTTACCTGGACAAGAGAGGCATGTGGTGAAGCATAAGAAATTTCTCTAAAAGCTCAGCATAACTAAAAAATAAGAGTGCAAAAACAAAGAGCTATGGAGAAAATTAGGGCAACTCAATGAAGCACCTAATGAAGCACTAGAGAAGAAGACTAAGGAATCAGAGAAGTTGAAGGAAGAAGCAATGCCTAGTCCAGAGAAAACAAAATTTGGAAGAAGAGCTATAGAGGATGCTAAGTCTATTTGCAGTTCAAATAAAGAAACAGATTCATGAATTATTTTCATAGGTACAATTCCTATTTTCTTGAATGGTTCTACTACTTCTCTGACTTTTTCAGCCTTCTTCAAGTCAAAGGAGATAGAGAAAAGCCTTGTAGAAGTAAAAAATAAACCACCTACAATAGATGAAGGGCCCATTTACAAGGGGGTCACCATTGAACCCTCTAAAAGAAGCAGGCCCCAGTATATGATATTGGGAAACCCTATTTTGGAAATGACAAAAGGCGCATTCAATGTCAAATCTATAAGGAAAACCACACTAGAAATTCATCAATGGGAAATACCTCAAGTAGTATTTCTCTACCATGTGGGAGATGTTGGACATCACCCATACAACAGGGAGGCTTTTTAGCCTTTGTTTTCTCAACAAGCCTAAGGCAAAAATAATGCTGAAAACATGGGGAAATTGTACTAGCTTAAGTTTTGAGTTAAAAAAAAAAAAGGTTTTTTAGCCATTGTTTTCTCAAGCACATACATTTTTCTTGTGTTGTACTTGTTACCAATATCCATTGTCAAAGATACAAAGTAGGTCTTAGGACCACTTTAATTCAAATTCAAAACATTACAGTAGGTCTTAGGCCCAATGTAGTGACTGAACATTGGACCTCATAGTGAGAATGAGGTCAAGAAAAGGATATTCGGGCTTTTAATACAAACAATATGGCCATTGGGTCATAATGTATGTTGGGGCAATTATTTGTACCCAAATTTAATTTAGCCTAACCCAATGTTTATTTAAGCCTGAGCTTAAGTCTAGAGTTAAAAATCCAAGTGAAATAAGCTTAAACCCAGTTGAAAAGTCCATGTACAAAGCCTAAGGGTATTTCTTAGAATTTTTTAAATTTACAAATGGAGGATGATGAGACTTTTTCTCAAAGTCAAAACTTGGCAAGAGAAGGTGGATAGTTGCTTGAGGTGATGAAGAGAACTTAAGGAACAAGCCTCCCTAATGGAGATTTAGGTAGTTACTTGAGGAAGTGGGAGAGTAGAGAAATTACAAGACTTGAGCAGTTATTCAAGGACTCCTATAAAAGGAGAAGAGCTCTCATGGAGAAGAGACCAACAACCAATCAATCGACAACAATGAATCACTTCTAGCAGTTTAGTCATTCTAGTAAAAAATTTCAAGTTTCTTTTATTTTTGCAGTACTTTGTCATTTCAATTTTTCTAGTGAAATCCAACAATTTCTATCATAATTCCTTCATTTCAATTTTCCTAGTGAAATACAACAATTCCTTCAGCTTTCATTTTATTTACTTCAATTTATTTGTTGTGACATTTTTACTTAGATTCTAGGGAACTGTCAAGGGAACTAAAGAACTTATTTTTTGTCTGATTAGAAGTTTGATTTTTAGCGCAGTATTAGTTTGGAAACAATTTAATTTTCTGGCATGCCCACGCATACATTTTCTAATTATCATTATGGATGTTAGTGAAATTCCAAAAAAATCATAATGAAATATGTATGTAACTAGCATATTGGATATTTGAAGTTAACACTTTGTTCCTAGTATGCCCACACGCACATTTTCTAATTATCATTATATATGTTTAGTGAAATTCCGAAAATCTAGCAGTATGTATGTAACTAGCATCTTGAATGTTATTTAATTTACAACAATATTATCAGATAATACGTAATATATGATGAATAAAAGTGTGACATGGCTCATCATGCCTAGCTCATGTGATAGAGCGTTCAACGTTTCAAAAAGACAGGGTATAAGAAGATGAGAGGTCTCGGATTCATATCTCATTAGAGATAATTTATTATATTGTAATTAAAGTGTTTAACTGTAAAAAACAAGTGTGTCGTGATGCATTATGGATTCTTTTAATGGGGGATTAAAACAAATGGATACAGCATTCATGTGTGCGATTGATTCAAGATTCTGTGAGGGGTTTGGGAATAGTAAATTGGTCAAATTTTCTAGTGTCCATTCATTCACTTTTTTCATTTCTTCCTTCTCACTCGTTGGGGTGAGATTGGGGTTTTACATGTCCGCATTTTTTTCTGTACTTTGCTATGGGAGGGTTACAAGGGTTATAGTGTGGTTAGCACACAGTTGTTGTTATCTGGATTGTCTGACCTTTGGGGCATCAGTGGCACGATGTAAACCTACAAAACAAGGGGGGACCGACGATGGTGTGTCGGCCGCCTCTCAGATGTTAAGTCAGCAAAAAGCGTGGAGAAGATAAAGAAGGGAGTTTGCACAGTTGGAATTGCATACATTTCCCTCATGGGGAGTCTTTGTTTTATACTTGAATTTCTCCTTGATTATAGGAAAAATAATCTCATGATTTTGGTGATAAGATCTCTCTTTCCTTATTAAGGACTAGTTCTTCCTTATTAAGGATTAATGCTAGGATTATCCTTTTGAGAAATAAGTGGTAAAATCTGTTTTTCCTTTTCAAGGATTATCCTTTTGGGAAATAAGGAATTTGGAAATTAGGAAATCCATGGATAAATATCTTTTGCGTATTTTTCGCCTCAATGTATTTATCGATAACCAGCTTTCCAAATGTGGTAGAATGGCCGACTGGGGGACTCGGGATCCCATACGGGATTTAAGACTTTCTTGTCTAGATAGTTCTCGCATGGCTTTAATACATCAAGCTAGCTTAGGCCACCTCATGATGCAGGCCATGCAATGGGCCAGCGCGGGCACTGGGCCTATTGACTAATGGGTTTAGGCCTAAAGGCCAAGATACTCACAATAGTGATCAATTCTTCTCTTTATTTCTTTGCTTGAAATAATTTGATTCAAATGTTTTGAGTAGCTACAAAGAACAAACAAAAGAATAAAGAAAAAAAGAAGATGAAGAATATGATCATCAACGAAGTTCAATGCTCCATTCTCACATTTTCATTATTCTCTCTTGAAATTCTCTCTACTTCTCATTCTCTTACAATACTTTTGGCGTTTTGCATTTCCAGTTCTTCCAAAATTAATGGCCGAACAAATCCTATTCGATATTGTAGCCAAATTAGGCTCCTTGGCTATTCAACGAATTGGATCTGCATTTGGTATGGCAGAAGAGTTGACAAAGCCTACGAAGAAGCTGGACACCATCAACGTTGTACTGGTTGATGCTGAGAAGAGGCAGGAGGAGAGAGATGCAGTTAAAGCTTGGGTGAGGAGGCTGAAAGATGATGTGTATGATGTTGATGACTTTTTGGATGACTTTGAGATGCTTCAGTTGCAGCCTAGAGGAGTAGCAAGCCAGGTCAGTGCCTTATGCTCATCTTCCAATCAACTTGTATTTCGTTTTAAGATGAGTAATAAAATCAAGCATATCACAGAAGAGATTGATGAAATTGTGAAAGAAATCCCCATGCTAAGCCTTATTCAAGGGAACATGACTCAACCGGAAGAAGAAAGGAGTTGGAGAGAGACTTACTCCTTTTTGTTGACCTCTCAAATTGTGGGAAGAGAAGAAAACAAAGAGGAGATAATAAAGTTGTTGGTGTCATCTGATAACCAAGAAATTCTTTCCTTGGTTGCCATTGTTGGGATTGGAGGGTTGGGTAAAACCACCCTTGCCCAGTTCGTGTACAATGATCCAAGAGTGGTAGAATATTTTGAATTGAAAATATGGGTTTGTGTTTCTGATCCGTTTGAGGTGAAGTCGTTGGTTCAAAAAATCTTGAAAGAAGTGTGTGACCGAGATGTAGAAAGGTTAGAGTTGAATGGTTTAAAAGACCTCCTTCATGAAAAATTAAGTCAAAAGAAAACGCTTGCTTGTGCTGGACGACGTGTGGAATGAAAATTATGAAAAATGGGATCAACTAAAAAGTTTGTTGATGGTTGTTGGAAAAGGGAGTGAAATTTTAGTAACCACCCGACACAGTAAAGTTGAATCAATTATGGGAATTGATTCACCTTTTGTTTTGGAAGGGTTAAAAGGCACCCAGCCTTGGGATTTATTTGCAAAAATAGCATTCACGAAGAACTAGAGAAGCTGCACCCAAAGTTTGTAGAAATGGGAAAAGCAATTGTAAATGTGTAATGGAGTTCCTCTTATCATCAAAACATTGGGGACGATGTTATGTTTGAAAACCGAAGAGAGTTATTGGTTGTCCATAAAAAATAATGACAATTAATTGTCACTTAGAGATGGAAATGATAATGTTTTATCAGTCTTGAAGTTAAGTTACTACAATTTGCCACTTTTTTTGAAACCATGTTTTGGTTATTGTGCATTGTTTCCCAAAGATTACGCGAAAGCATGTCTGTTTGGTTCTTGTTGCAACAATGTTTTTTATATTGTCAACATTGCTGTCGTGACCAGGAAAATCTATTGCGACAGAGTCTTGTAGCCACTTAACCTTATTTCTTGTTGCAGCTTCATTTTGATCTTGCGACATAGTCTCTAGCTGTTGTCGATGTTTTCTTTTGCGACCAAGTTTTTATGTCACGACAAGACTTTTTGTATTCAGCTCATATTTGTGTCACGACCCAGTTTGTTATGTCGCGACTAGACCTCTCTTCCTTGTGTTGGAATCTTTATTAGTGGCATGCAGAAGAATCTTGTATTACATTGAATACATAAAGGGGCAACATTTATATCGGGATTTTAGTATGACTCATATTTGCTCTCATTTTGTATAAGAATAGGTACCTTTGATCGTTCGTGTTTTGGCGCATGCGGGTTTGAGTTCAATGCACACTTTTATAGGGTTCAACATCCAGAGAGCGAATGTAGATCCCATTAATGGTTGATGGCGGCCCGTGGTAGAAGTCGAGGAAGTGTTAGGTGGGGAACATTTGCGAGAGCGTGGTACGATCTTAGAGTACCACGAAAGCGAAAAAAATCACCAGTAGCCTATTGGTACGGTACCAAATAAACCGGTCTGGGTACCTAAGAAAGAAAATCACCGGTGGCCTTTTGAAGTGCCAGATGCCACGCTTGCGATGCCGGTATCAACATGTGGGCCCTGGGTTGACGAGGAGTACAACCGGTCTGAGGCACGCTTGTCTTCGACCACCGGCCGAGATGATGAAGGAGGGTAGAAAGCGAAAGAAAGGGTGGAGAGGAGAAGCTTTTGATTAGGGTTTGGTTTTAGGGAGAGAGAGTGTTTTCTCATATTTTGCTAGGGTTTTAGAAAGAAAAGAATGTAACTTTTCTTCGGATTATGGATTTCAATTATGTGTAATCTTTTAGTTAGTTCATACAACTCGGTTTTCTCTTACAGTATTTTGTGCTTTTGATTCTCAAATCTTGCAATTAAAGTGTGAATTTATCAAGTTTCTTTTATGAGTAGTTTCTTATCAAATATGAATCGCTTTCTAGTTTCAATGAAGTTATAAACTCCCATGATGGGGTTCTAACGTTGGAAACTCACCTCCATCAAGATAATAACCCTAAATTCCTCTTTTGTACCTCAACGGGATTGTACGATGCTAAGCACTTGTAGAAAATTCTTATAAAACCTTAGTTGGGCATCTTCTACATTAGTGTGAGCAGAGATCCTCGGTACCGGGTGGCCAGCGATCGCAAATGCAAGCTAAGAGTCTGAGCAAATCGTTTGAACAAGTGTTTAACATCGCTCGATCGTTTTTCGTTCTAAAAGAGCTTTTAATGTAAAATCTTCCGTCGAAGACCATTCATCAATGGTTCCTATATGAGATTGTGAATAAGAGGTGGGAATTACTCGATCGGTAGTGAGTGGAAACCTAAGAACCCTATCAATCACCTTTCTGTTTTAAAATAGTCAACTTAATTAGTTACTCAATCAACCAACCACGACCCAGATTTTATTTTTAACCACACATTCTTTGGAGAATGCTCCTAAGATCATCCTAGGAAAACCACTCCTGTGGAATGGCATGGACTTCCACGGTAGTATAGCTCTTGACGACCTTAGTTCCTAAGCAGGAATAAATTCAGCTCTGAATTAGACATTTTGGCGCCGTTCTTGCAGGGAGTGGCGAGCAATCTAGTTGATCTAAAGAGAGCTAGAGGTAATTTGCAATTGCATTGCAAATCCGGTACGTTCTCTACCTTTTCTTTTTAATTTGTTTTTGTGAAGAATCTAAGAGGGTATCTTCTTGGAAGGAGTGGGATTGGTGCATGTCAGTTTGGGCTCGCAACGAGCAACGCCGACTTGTAAGAATTATACCTCCAAGAAATTCTGAAGAGTCCATAGTAAGTCAATTGTTTCAAGAGAACTCTACACCTCAAATGGACCATCCCAGGATTCAGCAACCTCTTTTTAATCCAAATACTCAAGGGGTACCTGTTAACCCACAAGGACTCCATGAACCTCCACAACATGGAGATGGTGTTGCACTCCCAGCAAACCCAGCAGTAGGAGGGGGAAATGTTAACTTTCAGCGAAATCAATATACGCTCCCTTGCCCTTTACCTAATAGGAAAGAACTCTCAGAGATTTTGCAACCTTAAAGAACCACAACAAATTCATGTATTCGCCTACGGAAGAGGCTAGCAATTCCTGTGAAGTCGGGAGGCCAAGTCACGCCTTCTCCTGTGTATCAAGGGGTCGATTTTGAGAACCCCTACTCATTTATGAAAGACTTTGAGGATGTTTGTAGTGCGTTCCTCTCTACTGGATCGCCTCTCCACATAATTTGCATGGTTTTGTTCCCATTTTCTCTAAAGGAAAAGGCCAAAATATGGTTTCATTCGCTTGCACCCAATTCAATCTTTACCTGGGAGGATATGCGAAATGAATTCCTTAACAAGTTCTTTCCTCCTACACGTACCAATGCCCTCATGTGAACAATCCAAAACTTTTCTGAAAAACCAAGTGAACCTTTTTCTGTGGTATGGGAAAGATATAAGGACCTCCTTCATGCTATCCCTCATCATGGTTTGGATGTTGGACAAATCTGTGCGTATTTTCATCAAGGGCTATCCTTGAATAATAAACAATACATCGAATGATGTGTGCAGAGAGTTTTATGAGAAAAGTGTGAGGCAATTCCAGCTCTTTGATACATAGCGAAAATGCTTTCGGAGCATGAGACTAATAATACCTCCTTAGATGCTAGGGTGCATAGTACAGACGGGGAGGAATCCATCACTTAGAAGCTGACCTGCAAGAAAAATAGCTAATTTACTTGAGAAGTTCTGGGCTATAGAGATTGAAAAGGTAGATAGAGGTAACTAGTGTGCCTCAGTACCCTCGTGCCTATGGGATACAGAGTGGAGAGCCATGCATCATTCGATGACCCGCCCACTCAACTAATGCTTGCCCAAACCTTCCTCAAGTTAAGGGCAATCCAAATGAAGCAGAAGCTGTCTCTTAACTGCAAAGGAAGCCCTTCAATTCTCCATATTCCAAAACGTATAATCCAGGGTGGGGTAAGCACCCAAATTTTAGTTGGAGAAATGAGGGAGGACCACATAACTTGCCAAAAAACCAAGGCCCCAACTATCCAAACCAAGGCTTTTCAAACCAAGCCTGGATTTCAGCTCAAGGTCCTGAGGATTTCTTATGAACCTAATCAAAGGTTTCCATCCGTCAAATCAAGGAATCCAAATCCACAGCGCTATCAGCCTCCACATAAGAAGTTTGGAGGATGTTGTGACACGGTTGTCAGACCCGACAATCCACCAACACGAATTTGGCTTACTTTGAATGATGTGAAATCCCAAATCACTAAGCTAACCTCTTCCATGGGAAATTTTCAACAAGAAAAAGGAAAACTTCCTTCTCAAACCATCCAAAACCCCCAAGGTCAAAATAGTGTTGGAGTTTCAGGTCCAAGTGATGGCACCTTCAGACATTAAAAATTTGTCACCACTCTTCAGTGGTAAGGTATTGACCGAAACCATTCATCCCGGAACAGATCTGAAGTTGCAAAATGAACCAGTCAAGGATGATGAGGTGTCTGACAAGCCTCATGTTCCTAGGGCTGATGTTATTGATGGTGATCCAGAACAAGACA
Organism: Tetrastigma voinierianum; assembly: GCA_016808115.1. Taxonomy (NCBI): domain Eukaryota; kingdom Viridiplantae; phylum Streptophyta; class Magnoliopsida; order Vitales; family Vitaceae; genus Tetrastigma; species Tetrastigma voinierianum. The sequence goes on along the minus strand of JAEQBH010001838.1, from coordinate 641,289 downwards.
AGGCTTCCCATGTCCCTCCTGCTCCATACCCTCATAGGTTGAGAGCTCCAAAGAAAGTGAACAATCATTATGAAATTTATGAGTTGTTCAAACAGGTGAAGTTGAACATTCCTTTATTAGATGCCATTAAGCAGATTCCGTTATATGCCAAGTTTCTAAAATATTTGTGCATTGTAAAAAGAAAACTAGGTGTCAACAAGGAGGCATTTATGACTGAGCAATCCACCTCATTGATCCAAAACAATTTGCCCCCAAAATCTGAAAGGCTAGGAAGCCTTTATTTTCCATAGTGGTAGGGAGTCAAAGTTAGGACATGCTCTAGTGGATTTGGGGGGCAGAGTGTTAACAATTTGCCTGTGACCTCTATGTTGAGCTAGGGTTAGGAGAGTTAGAACCAACCAATATCACCCTCTAATTAGCTGACCGTAGTGTGAAGATTCCTAGAGGGATAGTGAAGGATATATTGGTGCAAGTGGATAAGTTCTATTTTCCTGTGGATTTTGTGGTGCTTGACACTCAACCTGGTGAACCAAGGGACTCAGTTCCCAGTGATTCTTGGTAGACCATTCTTAGCCACTACTAATGCCATTATACGCTGTAGGGGAGGTCTAATGACATTATCATTTGGTAACATGACCGTTAATTTGAACATCTTTAATGTTATCAAGGAAATGGGGGATGAGGAGGATGTTTGTGAGGTAAATATGATAGACTCTATGGTGTAGCAATATGTAGATCATGTCTCATATGATGATCCTCTCATGTCTTGTCTAGTAAGCCCGAGTTGGGTTGAGGAGGTGACTACATCTGAGTCGAATTTCTACACTCCATAATTTAACACAGTGAGGTATTGGAAGAAAATGGGTGGGCACCTAAATTTGAACCATTGCCACCAATCGAGGACAAGGTATTACCTTCGGAAGAGAGACCACCTAAACTTGAGTTGAAACCCTTACCATCACATCTCAAATATGCATTTTTAGGGGTAGAAGAAACTTTCCCGGTAATCATATCTTCCTCTTTAGAGTCGGATCAAGAAAATAAGCTTTTGGAGATGTGAGAACCCACAAAGCGCCGTAAGGATGGACAATTGCATATAATGAGGGAGTGGCCCCTTGATGCACACCACGAGGATTCATTTGGAAGAGGATGTTAAACCCTCTAGACAACCACAGCGACAACTAAACCTAATCATGAAAGAAGTGGTCAAGAAAGAGGTTCTAAAACTCTTGGACGTAAGTGTTATTTACCACAATTCTTGAGATATGAAGTGGAGTCGATGACTCGGGTAGTCCCTAAGAAATCCGGAGTCACGGTGGTAGCAAATGAAAATAATGAGCTAATTCCCACTCGTGTCACATCTGGTTGGAGGGTGTGCATAGATTATAGGAAACTCAATGTGGGTACTAGGAAAGATCACTTCCCTTTACCTTTTGTCGATCAAATGTTGGAGAGGAGAAGCTTTTGATTCTAGGGTTTGGTTTTAGGGAGAGAGAGTGTTTTCTCATATTTTTGCTAGGGTTCATAGAGAAAAAGAATACTTAACTTTTAACGGATTACAGTAGTTTAATTCGTTTAATCTTCCGGTTAGTTCATACAACTCGGTTTTTCTCTTCGGTATTTTGTGCTTTTCAGTTCTCAAATCTTGCAATTAAAGTGTGATTTTATCAAGTTTCTTTTATGAGTAGTTTCTTATCAAATATGAATCGCTTTCTAGTTTCAATGAAGTTATAAACTCCCATGATGGGGTTCTAACGGTGGAAACTCACCTCCATCAAGGTAATAACCCTAAATTCCTCTTTTGTACCTCAATGGGATTGTACAATGCTAAGCACTTGTAGAAAATTCTTATAAAACCTTAGTTGGGCATCTTCTTGACAACGTGTGAATGAGAGATCCTTGGTACACGTTGTGCTTGATCGCAAATGCAAGCTAAAAGAATTACGAGCAAATCGTTTGAACAAGTCTTTAACATAAACCGATCGTTTCGTTCTAAAAGAGCTTTAATGTAAAATCTTCCGTCGAAGACCTTTCATCAATAGTTTCCTAGATGAGATTGTGAACTAAGAGGTGGGAATTACTCGATCAGTGCGGTGGAAACCTAAGAACCCTATCAATCACCTTCTGTTTTAAAATAGTCAGCAATCAGTTACTCGATCAACTGACCTAGCCAGTTTTATTTTTAACCGCACATTCTTTAGAGAATACTCCCTAAGGATCATCTAGGAAAACCACTCCCTGTGGAAATGACCTATGGACTTCCACAATAGTATAATGCTTGACGACCTTAGTTCCTACGCTTGGGAATAAATTCGACATCACGAAGATTAAAATGAAGCATTTTTAGGCGCCGTTCTTAGGAATATGGTATATTGTTTTCTCGATGGGTACTGAGGGTACAATCAAATTGAGATAGCTTTAGAAGATCAAGAAAACCACATTCATGTCCTTTTGGCACACATTTTCCTTTAGGAAAATGCCCTTTAGACCATGTAATGCACGGGAACCTTCCAGCGATTGCATGATGGGGATTTACTACGATATGATAAGAAATCGTTTGGAAATTTTCATGGATGAAACACCGGTTTTGGAGATTCATTATGAGGATGTCAAGAATCGTAAGGTATTGGAGAGATGTCAAGAAGAACTTCGTGTTAGAATTGGGGAAGAGTGTCACTTCATGGTGACCTGAGTTAATCTTAGGTCACATAGTATCGAAAAGGAATCGAGGTGGATAAGGCTAAGTCGAGTTGATCTTGACTTACCTACTCTAAGTGTGTTAGAGATGGGTCGTTCTTGGACCTGCTGGATTCTATAGGAGATTCATAAAGATTTCGATTGCCATGGCGAGTCCCTTATGCAATTTGCTTGCCAGGGCGTCTCCCGCACAACGTGGTCTAGGCTTTGCTGAGACCGCCTTTGATAAACCAAACTATGTTAGTGTCTCCTCTATCATACGATCTCCTACTTGGAACCTCCATTTCGAGATCATGTGTAGCCTTCTATTGAAATTATGCTATAGAACATTTTAAACAAGGGAAGATAAAAAAGGCTTTTGTGATCTACTATGCTAGCGAGACTCTCGGTCATTTCGAAGCCGAGCTACCTGACTCTTGAAAAATAGTTTTTAGAAATTCGTGCTGCCTAGAAAAGTTCAGGTCATACATTGTAGGGTCTCCCGTAACCATTTTCACAGATCATGCAGCGCTGAAGTACTTGCTCTCTAAGCAGGATACTAAGCCTCGGTTGACTAGGTGGATCCTACTGTGCCAAGAATTTAACCTGACTATTAAAGATAAAAAGGGAGTCGAGAATGTGGTAGCTGACCACTTGTCTCGGTTAGTGCTGGAATCCATTTCTCACGGCTTGCCCATAGGCGATAGTTTCCTTGATGAACAGCTTTTTGCTCTTGTTCACTGCCCATGGTATGCAGACATAGTAAATTATACGTGGCGGGTCAAATTCACCCCCTGATGGATCTCGACAAAAAAATTTTAGTGGACATTAAGAAATATTATTTTGATGACCCATATTTGTTTAAATATTGTCCAAACCAACTGATGAGAAGGTGTGTACCCAATGACAATCAAATTGGGGTGCTCACCTTTTGCCATTCGGAAACTTATTAGGGGGCATTTCTCTGAAATACGTGGACAAAATCCTACAAAAATTTGGTTTTTCTTGGCCTACCCTTTTAAAAGATTGCTTTGAATTTTGCAAAACTTGTGCTGGTGCCAGCAATTAAGGAGGGTTACAAGAAGGAACATGATGCCTCTTACTCCTATTTTAATCATTGAAATTTTCGATTGCTGGGGTTTAGACTTCATGGGGCCTTTTCCCCCTTCTTGTGGGTACCTTTACATTTTGTTAGCAGTTGATTATGTGTCAAAGTGGGTGGAGGCCATTCCAACAAGAACTAATGACCACAAGGTTGTTTTGAAATTTGTAAAAGAACACATTTTTTCTCGCTTTGGAATGCCTCGTGCAATAATTAGTGATGGTGGGCTCCATTTTTGTAATCGATCTTTTGAGAATTTGTTGAAAAAGTATGGAGTCACACACAAAGTTTCCACGGCATACCACCCACAAACCAATGGTCAGTCCGAATTAGCCAATAAGGAGATCAAACACATTTTGGAAAAAACGGTTGCCCCAAATCGCAAGGATTGGTTGCTTCGACTTACCGATGCTCTTTGGGCCTACCGTACTGCTTTTAAGACTATTCTTGGAATGTCCCCTTATAGGATGGTTTATGGCAAGGCCCGTCATTTGCCGGTAGAAATGGAACACTGGGCATGTTGGGCTATTAAAACTCTTAATTTTGATTTGGCTCGAGAGCGGGTAAATAGCAGTACTTGCTGATGAGCGAAGCTTGATGAATTGAGACGTGAATCATATAAGAGAACTCAGAATTTAAAAGAGAGGCTCAAGCTGTTCAATGACAAGACCCTTGTTCGGAAGACCTTTGAACCTACTTAAGGTATTTATTTATGGCTCCTCGGTTACCCACGTGTTTCGGGGAAAACTAGTTCTAGGTGGACTGGTTTGTTCGTTGTCAAGGTTGTTTACCCATATGGTGCAGTGGAAATTGAGAATCCGGAAATTGGGAAATCCTTTCAAGTCAATGGCCAACACTTGAAGCCATTTCGAGCACTGTGCGCGGGAAGTAGTGAGGCCCAGTAGATCCGCTCTACTAGAATGTTCCTTCAGAGTAATTTCTATCCTACCTTGTTGTATATAGTTTTCTTTTTCTTTCTTGCATTTTTTTTCCTGCTTTATTTTCTTTAGTTTGTTTTTCTTGCTAAAAAAAAAAAACCCTGCTTCTGTCTCCTTGCTTCTTCTTCTAGGGGTGTCCTGTGTGCATTGAGGACAATGCTTCCTTCTGTAGTAGGGGTGGGACACTAGTAGGAACATATTATGCGCATGTCACATGTTAAGCGCATGGCAAAATTTTCGAATTGCGGCTCTTTTGGGTATTGTCCTTGACTTGTGATGTATGCAGCCGTATGCCTTTATATATGCACTCCATGTAATCTCAATGCACTTACACAATAACAAGCAGGCACAAACTTTTTGTTCATATTTGGGACCCGAGCCATCCCAATTTTGTTCTAGTCTTGGTATCAATTTCTTTAATTCACTACACAAGCCATTGACTTTCTGCTTCGAGTTCATGTTGTGCCTACTATTGCTTCCGCCTGTTCATTGTTTTAGCATTCCATGTTACCTACATGCATCATATTCTCTGAGGAACACCATGCGTAACTGGAAGATGATTTGAGGCCATTATTTCTGTGTTACATTTTGTGAAATCATTTTGAATTACCCTTTGCACCTATCTTGAGCCTTGAGTTGCCAATTCAGTTCGAACCTTAGGAATCGTGATCATAGGAAATCTGATGGACTGAGGTGAGCGTGAAGGTGTCAAGAGTGTGTAGTACAATTTTCAAGTTCGTAAACACACAAGTCAGGTTGGGCGAGTTATGAGCAGGGAAATAAATGAGTAGTCAGTGGAATCCGAGATGGAGGGCATTCGAAAAGGGTATATATATATATATATTGGCACTGCTGTTCCAAATAAATAAAATAAAATAAAAAAATAAAAAGAAAAAGGACAGTGGTACCGGTACCACTCTCATCGGTACCGGTACCACCCACGCAAAAAGAGGCAATGGCCATTTGGTACCGGTACCACACTTATAGGTATCGGTACCGCCAGGCGAAAAATGGCTGATTTAGGGTTTTTTTCTCCCCAAATTGGAACCCTTCTCATATCTCTCATCCCCCAGTCCTATATAGGACAAACCCTAACCCACTTTTCTCTTTCACACAAGCAAACCTGAGATCACACGTTCCTGCCAGCGTTTCCATCTCTCTGATCAAGATTCTTCTCAGTTCGTCGCACATACATGGTAAGCACCCCTCATTTCTGTGAGAGCATCTTTTCTGTGGTATTTCATTGTATCTACATGGATTTGTTTGGGTGGCTTGGGTTGGTAGTCTTGTGTTCTTAGTGGATTAGGGCATATGCAGCTGATGGTATGGGGAGGAAGTTTCGAGCTGAGCTGACGAGGCGAGTGATACATATGGAGATGGGTATTTGGGATATTATTTTTTTTTGTATTTAGACGTGTTTGCTATATTTTCTATTCTTGCCATATCTATGGCAAGATTAGCGGAAAGGAGCAGAGGCTCACTGGCTCTTCTATGGAAGCGGGTGTGAGAAAAAACGGAAGGCGATACCTCGCGGAGGCCGTGAAAGGAAAGGGAAAACGAAAAGATTTTTCATCTGAGAGCGAGGAGGCATCCGATAGCGAAGATGAAGAGATTGAAGCCATGTTTGCCGAGTTTTCAGAATCAAAGCGAGAGAAGTGGGGCCAGTCAATTGCAAAGAGGGGTTTTCATTGTGAGCGGGGTGTGAAAGTTGACACATTCTTGTTCACCCATCCTATCAGGCTATTCGGGAGCAAAGTTCTCGATTTGTTTGTGCGAGATCTGGGGTATTTACCAATATGATTGGGAATTTTATTCCAATTTGAGAGAAAATTAGCATGTAGATACCTGCTGAGACCCTTTGATATGGGAAAACGGGTTAAAGATCGACCACGACTCGATAGCTCACGGTGCAATTATATCATACAACACATGTAGATCTTACCCTCTCAGGGCCATTATAGTTCGATACGGGTTATTTACTATTATGTGCATCACTCTGGTTGCCATGGGAGGTTTTATGCGCAAGGAGTTCATTCTAGGGAAGCTCAAGCCTGAATATGCATTAATGAACAAAATTATTCACAATATGATTGGACCGAAGGGAAAAGAGAAATTGCCAAGCAAGGAAGAAATCCAGTTTTTGTATGAGGTGATGACGGGGAAGATCATTGATTATGCCTTGGTTGTATCGTGTGTTATGTGGGACTTTCTGCAATCCGTGGCTTGAGGCATATCCGTTCCGACTCTAGTTACAAATATGGCGGAAGCATGGGGATAAGAGACGGTTAGAGAAAAACGAATTCTTCTAATTTGAGGCCCATCACAAACCAAGCGAGAGGCAGAGGTGTTTGCATCCTGAGACCTCGAGTCTTCACGTTCATCCTTCGGCTATATACGGGGCTTCTTAGGTCTTGACTCATGGGTCGATGGGCATATCGATTGAAGAAAGGATGGAGCGTCGAATCAAGGGTTGGTTCAAGTGCATATTGGGGAAGCATAAACAACTGGACCATAGGCTCTCGGTGAGAGTCACATCTGGGGAAACCTACGAGTGGGGAGAGGGATCCTCATCTGACTTGGAAGGGGATTCTGATGAGCTTGACGACTGTGCTGATGAGGATGCATTCTCTTCAACAGATGATGGGGAGGATGTAGAGTAGTAGCATGGTGGGTTAGAATAGGGTGGTGTTGGCAATTGGGTAGAGACCTCAGCCACGTCATGCCAACACCCATTTTGTTCATATAAGCCCTATTTGTGTAGCCCATGGTCGTTACAAGCCTGAAAGACCTTTTTGATTTTAGTTATGTTGGTTGTTCCTCTTTGACTTTTATGCATACTAGTTTCTTGGTGATGTTAAATTGTTTGCCTTGATAATATAGTTCATTTCAGTTTGGTGATCTCTTTGCAGCCCGTATTTTTTCAATTCCATGGTCCCTTATATGAATATCTCAATTTTGTAATAGTTTGTTATTATGTCCATTACCTTGAGACCATGGTTTCAATTGAGTCAGACGGTTGCATACTCTGTCAGGTTGAAGTACTATGCTTAATTTTTGCCCTTTGGGAAACTTGCAAGGCTTAACTGCACCTAGCGCATTTTGTTGGAAATCATAATCAGTAAGTGTCACTAGTTCAAATCTTATGGATTCGCAAGATATGGGATTGAAGTGTGGTGAATACATAAAAGGCAACATTTATATCGGATTTTAGTACCTTCAGCTCATATTTTGCTCTCATTTTGTATAAGAATAGGTACCTTTGATCGTTCTCGTGTTTTTGTACTTGTGTAGGTTTTTCGAGTTCCGTGCACACTTTTTATAGGGGTTCGTGTCCAGAGAGCGAATGTAGATCATTGTGGTTGATGGCAGCCACTGTTGAGAAGTCCCGAGAAGTGTTACTAGGTGAGGGAACATTTGCGGAGAAGCGATGAATGCGGTACCGAAACAAGCGGTACCGGTACCCCCAAGCGGAAAATCACCGAGTAGCCATTTGGTACGGTACCACACTTCTTGAGTAAGTACCAACATGTATTCCTAGCGGGATTTGAGCGGGAATTCCAACCCGGTCACGAGGGCAGCTTATCTTTTCGACCACCACTTCGAGATGATGAAGGAGGAGGGTATTTAAGCCAAAGAAAGGGTGGAGAGGAGAAGCTTTTGATTCTAGGGTTTGGATTTAGGGAGAGAGAGTGTTTTCTCATATTTTTGCTAGGGTTCATAGAGAAAAAGAGAATACTTAACTTTTCTTCGGATTCTGGATTTCAATTACGTGTAATCTTTCAATTAGTTCATACAACTCGGTTTTCTCTTACAGTATTTTGTGCTTTTGATTCTCAAATCTTGCAATTAAAGTGTGATTTTCTCAAGTTTCTTTTATGAGTAATTTCTTACCAAATATGAATCGCTTTCTAGTTTCAATGAAGTTATAAACTCCCATGATGGGGTTCTAACGGTGGAAACTCACCTCCATCAAGGTAATAACCCTCAATTCCTCTTTTGTACCTCAACGTGATTGTACGATGCTAAGCACTTGTAGAAAATTCTTATAAAACCTTAGTTGGGTATCTTCTTGACAACGTGTGAACGAGAGATCCTCGGTACACATTGTGCTTGATCGCAAATGCAAGCTAAGAGTCTGAGCAAATCGTTTGAACAAGTGTTTAACATCGCCCGATCGTTTTTCGTTCTAAAAGAGCTTTTAATGTAAAATCTTCCGTCGAAGACCATTCATCAATGGTTCCTAGATGAGATTGTGAATAAGAGGTGGGAATTACTCAATCGGTAGTGAGTGGAAACCTAAGAACCCTATCAATCACCTTTCTGTTTTAAAATAGTCAACTTAATCAGTTACTCAATCAACTAACCACAACCCATATTTTATTTTTAACCGCACATTCTTTGGAGAATACTCCCTAAGGATCATCTAGGAAAACCACTCCCTGTGGAAATGACTTGTGGACTTCCACAGTAGTATAATGCTTGACGACCTTAGTTCCTACGCTTGGGAATAAATTCAGCATACGAATTAGATGAAGCAGCGACCTTGTTTATCAATGTTCATCTTATCTTTGTGTCGCGACCTTAAGATCCCTGTCGCGACATAGAAACATCTCTTCAGCTTGAAGTATGTCGCAACATTGGAGTCTTTTATTGTGACCAGGTCAGTTCCTTAAGCAAGCATCACATGTCGCGACCTTGTTTATATGTCACAACCAGCGTCTCTTCTTCATGACTATGCGGCATACATCCACCTTAATCTGACATATATTTCTTCTTTTAGTTTTAGTACGCTTAAGATACATTACCTTGTCGCATCAAAGGTCTTTCTCAAAAGCTCTTCTTCTGTCTCAACAAGATTTTCCATGTCGCGAGAACTTTCTCCTGGTCGCTGATTGTAATTATGTTTCACTCGTCATCTGTCATTAGATGAATTCTTCCCGGTGTCGAGCATCCCGCTAACAAACCTTGTCAGAACATAAACTTTCTTCAGCCTTAGTCGACCCTGTAAGATTCTCTTTTTCCCATTTTCCCGTCGCGAACACACCGGCGGTTTTGGCTCTTATTATTAGCCCATCTATCAATATTCGTACTTTGTACGCACAGAGGTAACATTGTCATGATAAAATTCCTTGTTTTCTGTTGACGCTATTTTAATACACAAAACTCGCAAGTAGACCACTGCACTGCTATTTTTCTCTTCTTTCTTAGCCGGAATTTTCTACTTTTGAATTAAAACTCAGAAAACACAAAGTCAGGAATATTCATAATTTGGCATTAAAACATATATGAAATGTATTAAAAATAAAAGTCAAAAATTAGATTAAAATAGATTATTTTAGATCATCAAATTTCCAAAACATAAAAAGTTTTGCTTTTCCTCAAGCAAAGAAAAGAAAATTTTGTTTGTCCTCAAACAATTTAGCCTTATTTTTAGGGACATTTTTCTGTCTTCTATTGCAATCCTTTTTTAATCAGCTTCCCGGGTTAAGAAGCTAGTCACAGCATGGTTTCAAATTTAGTTTTCAATTTGCATTTAGGAAATATTTTTCAATTATTGTCATAAAACATTGATTCGAATGTAAACAATTCAATCACCCATCCCGACCGTGGAGCTGTGAGATGGCCCTATTTTTCTCCTTGGCAAAATTAACTAATTCCTCTAAGGCTTTACACAGCTTATCATATACACTTTAAGTCCTATATGCTGTTTTTCATATTTTTCTTACTAATGTAGGTAAGTACAACCTTCAAGATCAATTAGGTCTTTAGGATCAGAAAGTTTGGCCTGGGGTAATTCCTATGGATAATTGGAGAATTTAGGTTAAAATTACCTGCATTCTAATCTTCAATTTTTTAAGTTTTGTCTCTATCCTTCATCCTTTTCATCTTCCATGTTAGAAAATAAATGAGCTCACTAAACTTGATCTACGACGTACTCGTGATACTCATCTTGGTAGTTTATTTTCCAACGCTATTCTTATCAAGTCATCCTTTAGATAGAAGCCCTTTTTTGCTTTTCTTTTACTTGTCAAAGATTTTTAGAATAGTGCAATTCTTCGTAGTTTTTAGGCTTTCACCGCCTCGTGAGAACTTTAGTCAACAACCCTACATCACTGCATTAGTAGTACTAGGTGTTGAAACACCCCTATGAACTTAGTTGTTCAAGAGAGGAAGGCCACAAGACAAAACTTATTCCAATTTGAAAATTTACAATCCTTGACTTCTTCTTTGCATTCCTTTCCTTTCCTTTCCTTCATTTGTTCTTTTCTTTTTCCATCCTTCATTCCTATTTTTCCCTTCAAATCAAAATAACATTTCGCTTAATCTTCATTTTCAGATTTTTATGTTCTTTCTCCTAAACCCAAGTACAAAGGGTTCTTAATTGTAGACAAGAAACAAAGGGAAGGGCTCGAGGGTTTTTAAATTGGTCGGTTCAAATGAAGAAATTAGGGAGCAATCGGCTCAATCTAGAACTACAGAGGCGCTTGGTGCATACATTATGATGGTAGGTTTGAAAGGCTAAAACTCCAAAGATGGCCTATCACTTCCTATTAGTATATTGCCTAGATTTCATTTCTTGACTAATAATCTAACAAGTTCTAGGACATCGACTATTTGACCGTGAATGAAGTTTTAAGATTAGTCCCTTTAATCTTTTCAATTAGCAGACTCACTTCACTATAAAAATTGTTTGTTTAGGATTTTTATCGACCATCATACACAAAATAATCTCAAAAGCCTTATTTGTTCTTCCTATTAGTACATCTTCCTAAATCTAAACATTCAACATCATTCTAGCTAAAGCTCAAGTAAACTTCCTTTTTCTTAATTCAAATAAGCCTCTGCACAATAAGCATCTCTCTAAGGTTGTTTAGCTTTGAAATTTGTTGTTGTGTTGTTTTAATCAAGTAAAAAAAATTCATTTTGATCATGCATTAAGCTCACAACACTACGACACAACCACAATTGTAATCAAGTCATTTCACCCAAACATGTTGCAACAATTAAACAATTTGATCCAGAGAGTTGTTTTCTTCTTTATTCAACTAAGTAAATGGCAATTATGAAGCAAAGAAAATTAATCAAAACACACCAATCAATCAAGAACACAATTGAACACACAATTTTTGCAAAGAACTAGCTTTTAACTTTTATTTAGAGGAATGATTAGACATTGAATACATAGAGGATGAGGAGATGGGAAATGTAGGGTATTGTTTATTTATTTTTCCTTGCAACCCTCTCCTTGGCTGCTTCCATCTTTAGATATTCTTCCACCTCCTCTATCAAGTGAGTCTTTTCCCATTGTACTATGAGTTTCATTTTTTCTGCTTCACATACAAGGTGTGTATGGGCCCCGCTTCCAATTGAACTGCTAGCATAGGTTACAAAAGTGGTTTGTCACACCCCTGGGACTATAATGTAGGGTCTAAGGCCCGAGATTCAGATTGTGGCAGGGGGTATCTCTTCTTCTAGACACTGCCTTCATCGCCGCCTGTGGATCTTGGCATTACTCTCCTCGTAGTTCGGCCGCCATAGCTGTAGATTCTGTGGAGTGTCTTGTTGTTTATTATCTCATAGTTCATCAATCGAAAACTCTGTTTGTAGTGTCCTAGACTGTTCATGCAATTGTTATCTCTTGAGTCCATGTTTGCCTTCAGGGCATTGTCTCTATCTCTCAAGACTGTTCTCCACTCTATTTCTACTTTCCACTCTTCATCCATTTTCTTCAAGCAGATCCTCTAAATTTCGGGTCCTCTTTCGAGCTTCCGTGATCAAAATACCTTTATCCCTTGAAATGGGGGGTTTGTCTTTAACTAATTATCTCTTTCCCTTCATTTCCCCATGTCGATAGACATTAGCAATTCTATCACTCAGATGATTGCAATTCTGCCCAAAACTTCACCTTGTTCCCGATGAGCCTGTTTTCCAAACTGGGATGCATTCCACTGTCTTTGACTTCTGCTTCCTAGCTGTAATGGAATTCCGCTTTCCCACCGTTTCCGCTCTGCACCCTTCATTCCTTTTTTTTCTCTCGTTCTTTTCCTTGCCCTTCCCTTTGCTCCCTTCGTCCTTTAGTTATACTTGTTAAGGTCAGAGGGGAGGCCTAGGTAGGCTCTCGCCCCCCATTCTTCACAACTCCTCGATGCAGTCCTGGTTATCAGGGCTGTGGAATCACCCCCCTGCATTTGCTTTAAAAGTAGCCCAAGATAGACTTTTCAATAATTTTTCCCACATTTATCTTATAAATCTTCAAAGAATGCGCATGTGAGGATTGCTTCCTCTCTTCTCATCAGGCTTAGATTCTTAGATGGCATAAGGATGAGCAAATATGGAAGTAGAACCATACTCTGCTCTTCACTTCAGTCTCCTCGCAATGGATTCAAAAGGGGTTTTTGTCCCTTTCCATTTTCCTTTCCCAAATTGTTAGCAGTCTTACTATTTCCTCGGTGTTCCTGCTCCGAGTTGTTTCTTGAACTTAGAACCATCCTTTGCACTTCGTGATTGAACAATCCTATTTATCTCTCGTCTCTGCTAAACTCTACCCAATGTCCTCCCTCGACATATCCTCTCTTTTCCTCTCTCTTTTTCTACCTATATATTCGTTAAAGAATTTTTTCACCAAAGAGGCATAAACTGTGTTCTTTCATATGTTCACCTAGCTTATCTTAATCCTCTCTCTTTTCCAAAGATTTCAAAGAAAAGGAGAGATAACTTTTCAACCCTTCTGGGCAATGAAGCCTCATTCTTAAAACTTCCTTCCATCAGAGTCATTTCTTTGCCGAAATAAAGTTCTTTGCCTCATTTCTTCCTCTATTATGGTCTGGGCTTCATCGCCTCCTTTTCTTTTTCTTTACCCTTCACCTATCTCGTTGTCAAGCCATTTTCATCATCCTTGTCCTCAACTCAGCACAAATACCGCTAGAGAATCTGCTCATGGATTTTCCAAACGCAGTACTCTTTCCATGATTTTGTCAGAGGTTTGGAATCGGGAGTGGTAGAATCAGATATGGTAGGTCGTGGACTCTGAGCTCTAGGGTTTTAGAGAGAATGAGATGGTGAGATTGGAGTAAAGTTAGCTGAGAAGGCTGAGAGCTTCATGAAAGGTGGCTCTTCACTTTCAAAATTTTTCTATTTATAAGATAAATCGGTTTATCTTGCCCTACATTAAATGTCATGACAAATACTTAGGGTTTGTTTTATCATTAATGCTCTGGCGTGAACAAACAAAACTTAGTTGTTACGACACAAAAAATTTTTTAGAGATGGGACCACTAAATGTCGCGACATAACATAAAATGTTTCACATTTCCTTTAGTTCTCTTTTGAATTTATGTTGCAATCTGAGAATCGTGGTTGTGACATAAACTTTGCACTTTCACCCGTTTCCTAATTCCATTGTGTCGTGATTACCGTAAGTATGTTGCGACATTAATCAAGTTTTCTCGTAAATTTCATCTTTCCGTTTTCTCATAAAACATTCAAAGCAACCTACATCCACTCATACTTATTTGAACATAAGTATGAAAACTTATTTAAACAATCAAAATTCTTCAATTCAAGTATGAAAACTTGTCTCATTTCTTAATTCAATATGTCTTACCCATATTTTCAAAATATATTTTGCCCAAACATGCTAACATTCCTCCAAACTTCAGATATGCATTATCATTAAATACAGTTTTAGGGAATTAGAATTACTCCCCCTTATGGTCTTTTTCTGCATATTTTCTTTTCGAAACAATATGCTTCTTAATAAGGACCTTCTTGAATTTTTGCTTCATTGTCCTAAAAATCAACAACAACTAAAATAAAACTACTAACAGATTAAACTAAAACATCAAATACACAAAATTCTACTGAATTAGTCAAACTATTTAAAACTTAAAAATAAATATTCTTGCTGGGGTTGCTTCCCAAGAAACTGCTTAGTTTAATGTCCTTAGCTAGACATAGGCTGCAAAGTGTCTTCAGTTCTAGTAATTCTCTTTATTTGCTCCTCTAGTTTGAGCTATTCTTCATTAATCCAGTTCCTAGGCATCCTTTGTCCTACACCTTCTTGTTTCCTTGCAATTCATTATTGCCTCTCAATGTAGTTGGTGTGAGATCTTTTGGATTGATCTCAATACTACTAGGAAATGCATTTATGGATTGGCTTTGCAAGGATAAGGCTAGCTGCCCTACTTGAGTCTCCAAGTTTCTCATTGTGGCATTGGTATTTGTTTGAAACACAATTATGTTTGCTTGGAAATTTTCAAGTTCAGAAATTTTTTTCTCATGCTGATTCAAAATCCTTTTGTTTTCTAACATGAAATGAAGCATCTAATCTTCAAAGGATTGAGTCCTTTTCTAACCCTCATACTTCCCTCTACTATCCCTACCGCTATCGTTCGAACCTAGGCCTGGCATAAGCTTGCCGGGTAATCATCTGGTGTCTAGGGCCCCCACAGGTTCTCCACCATATGAAAAGTTTCATGGATTCCTGTCGTAAGTGTGTATGCTGTGTCAGTGTCAGTTAGGCTTGAAGTGATAACTTCTTTTCTCATTTATATACTTGGTTTCCTCAACTTGGTAGGGCTCTTCTTCAACTAGTCCTTTAGCACTTCTTCTAATTCTTTCTTCTATTGCTCCCACTTCATGTGCAATGTGCATTCTTCTTCTATTGTTTCATGAGCCGACACGTATCCAAATTTTCGCTTTCTATGGCTGTCATTCTATCAAGCACAATAAGTCCATTTCCCTTCAACCTGTTGCTACTTCCTTATTTTGTATGGAGCCTTTGTAGTTGCATTGGTAAGGCTTCAATCACTGCTATGCCTCCTCTACATTTCCTTTCTTTGAAAGTTCTCCATAGCAAGAAACATCAATTATACTCCTGCATAATTCATAGCATGATAGAAAATATCCATCTAAGTGGGTCGAATTTTATTCCATGCTTATGATATATTTTTTAGCAATCTTTGAATCTCTCCTATTCAGAGGATCTCATCTTCCCTTTGCTCAAGACAATTATTTCTCCTTCTCTCAACAAAGGAGAGCTCCTGAGGAAAGAACTGGCCATATAAGCTTCCCACCACCCTTCCCAAGTGTTAATCGAACCTAATCGGGCAATGAATCAACCATGTTACCGCTACATCTCTCAATGAAAAGGGAAGAGTTGTAGCTTGATTTCCGTGTTTCGCATCCTCCCCGACCTTCCTATATGCCTACTGGGATCTTCGAGGGGTGGCCCGTGAACTTGTGTCACGCACTATAGTAACTAATATTGGTTTCAATCAAAATTGTTTGTTTAAATCAAGAAAAGCTGTCTTATTATAGAGTATTCCTCTTGGATAATAGGCCTCCAAAAGTTCTCTATAGTATTAGGCCTCTAATTTCTCTCTACTTCTTCTTCTTCTTTTGGAATAGCCTGCAATATTTTTCTTTGATTTGCCATAATTCTGGATTCTACACTGGCGATTCTTCTTAGATTCTGGTTCTCTCAATTTCAGTGTCTAGAGGCAACATATCTTCTACTGGTCTTCTATGCATTTAAATTCTTCCTGAAAGTAGAAACACACTGAGATCAAATGGAGTCAGTGATATAAAAAATTATATATCTATCTAGGTTTAAAATATCGCAGTTTATTCAAACAACAGAATTAAAACCGTTTTTGCTATTTTTCTACAATTTTTGTAAAACAAAGAAAAATGTCAAAATTAGCATTTCTCTCTTTTGTCAAAATATTGATTTTTAAATTCCTTCAATCCCCGACAACGGTGCCAAAAACTTGTTGACCGAATTATGTATATATCAAATTTCTCGCATTATTACCATGACTATTACTCTATCCCCGTAAAGGCAATTCAAAAAACTCGTTGACCAATTTAGAACTGTATAACGACAATAAAATGGATTTATTAAACGAATTTATCAAGATTTAATGGCCATAATGTTTAATGAACAGGTCGTGATAAGTACAAAAGTGACATTACAAAAGTCCTATATCGTTCCCATAGAGATTGAAGAGAATTTAAAGTTCAACTACCCCAACTACTTAAGTTTCACACTATTTGAACTTCCATTTCATAAAATTTTTAGTAACCTAACTAAGAATTCTACTATCTAAATTTCTACATCTATAATAAAAGAAAATTTTTAAATCCTAGACTTAAAATTTGACCTAAATCCAGATTATCACGGAAGTAGACACTCGGCATTTCACTCACGTGAAATTATCAATTCTGCAACATAATCTAATTCCTATTCTTTCATGAATCGAATCTGAATTTGTCAAAGAGGCAAGGTAGTATAGCCTGGATTCTTCCTTAACCATACATTTCATTGATTAGGAGAGTCATGTTCATTTTTGAAATACGTGGTCTAAACCACTACTGTAATCGAATTTCTTATAAGATATGGTATTTCTTCTTTCAATACTTCATACCCATTTCTTATGACTGCAGATTTCTTACTTCCCAAGACAAGGTCTTTACCAGATTTCTACAAGATGAATGATGTCTCATCCTTGAGATATTAAAGAGTTCTCCCTTTCCTTGATTAGATCTAAGTTAACACAGGATCAAGATCATTACTCAAGACCAAGGAGAGATCTCTAATTGATTAAATTGATAGATCACTATATAAATTCTCAAACCATGAGTAAATTTATGATTTATCTAAGTAATCTTTCAGAGCTCATTAGTTCATCAATATTAGTCTACCATATGCCTAAGTAATGCATCCATGCTCTTAGGAATCTCCATCTCTGTTTCACTTAGAGGGCCTCTTGGAAATAAGAGCCAGATAACGGTCCTTAAATGGGTATAAGTTACTAATATCGGGAACAATTCACTTCATGAACAACACCATTCAAATAAACTCAAAATTCTCACCTGGGAATTTCTTCTAGACTATGTGTGAAAGACCATAACTAACATCATATCTTTCCTACGAAGAAGTTGTGTTTTGTGTTTCTCAGGCCGAATCACGGTGAACAACAGAAATCTTGATCGGAAATTTCCAATGTAACTGTTAATAAACTAAAAGAAGTGAATTCCAGCTTTTATCTAGATTTCATTAGATTCAAACAGTAATCGGAATTGATCTTCAACAATTTAGCTCAACTTCTAAACTTCTTAACAATTCACTGTTTCAGGTCTAGTAAACAAATTGAAATTCTACGCTAAATCTAATATACGAAAAAAAAGAAAAATAAAATAAAATAAAATAAAAATATAATAGAAAGAGTCCTCAACTCCCTAAATGCTCTAGTTTTTCCGCCGACTGATTGATTCACTTTCCTCAAATTGTTTCTATTTATATAGAGCATACCATAAAGTTGGGCCTAAATTAAAGACTATTATTATGGATCATCCCAAAATTAGAAATAGATTGCATTATCATCATGTAGTATATTGCATTCTTTATCATGACTGAGAAAGTGTTGTTGTGATTTTAAATCTCTATCACGAGGTCTTTGTTCTGATACGATGATGCAGCCGCAGCTTTGCTCTACTGTGCTCCTTCTTGGATTGATCGCGATAAGTTTCCTCGATCAGCGTGTGATGTTCTTTGCTGACTTCTAACCTTCGTGTCCACGACAAAGTTTCCTGTCGGCAAATCTTTCTTGGCTCTTTCTTCCAATTTGTATAGCAAGTCTTTGTCTTTCTATAAACATGTCGATAATCTTGTATTGGTTAGTGGAATAGATTTAGTATTGCGACATCAAACAATTGTGTAGGGACAATGTTACATCTGATTTCTTTTGAATTGGTGTAAGCGACCCGATTTTTATCTCTCACGATAGCATGTCTGTGGTTCTTGTTATGATGTTTCTTGTATTGTCAACATTGCCGCAGCCGAGGAAAGTCTATCGCAGCGAGTCTTTTATTGCCACTAACCTTATTTCTTGTTCGCGACTTCATTTGATCCTTGCGACATAGTCTCTGAGTGTTATCGATGTTTATGTCAGAGCCAGTTTTTATGTGGTAATGAGACTTTTTGTATTGCTTAGCTCATCTTTGTGTAAGTAACCGGTTGTTATGTCACGACAAGACCTCTCTAACAACGTTGAATCTTTATTGCGGCGTAGAAAAGTTTGTCGCGGCCTTGTTTATCAATGTTGTGAAACATCTTTTATTAGCCGTGACCTTAAGATCCTTATCGCGACATAGAAACATTTTTTCAACTTGAAGCATGTCGCAACATTGGAGTCTTTCATTGTGACCGGTCAATTCCTTAATGACATCAAATGCATGACCTTGTTTATACATCACAACCGGCGTCTCTTTCTCTTCAGCCAGTAATCGTGACATATCCTTGTCGTGACAAATATTTCTTCTTTCAGTGTCACGACATACATTACCTTGTCGTGATAGAGATCTTTCTCTAAAGCTCTTCTTTTGTCTGAACAAGCTTTTCCATGTTGCAATAATCTTCTGTCGCGACAGAATTTATGCTTTCTACCTATTTCATTTGTCATGACAAATTGTTCCTGGTGTTGACATCTTGCTGAAAAATATTGTCGCAACATAATCTTTCTTTGTCTCGGCTGAATTGTTAGATTCTTTCCATTTTTTGTCGTGACACGCTGTCTTTGTCATATGAGCTCATCTGTCAATATTCGTTTGTGTTGCGACAGAGGAAATATTCGTGACAGAATTCCTTTGCTATTTACTTGGACGTTTGTCGCGACACACAAAACTTTGTCGCGACATAGACTGCTGCAATTGCTGTTTTCTCTTATTTATTGTTGGAATTTTCTCTTTTTTGAATTAAAACCTACAAAACACCAAGTTGAACATTCTCTTCCATAATTTTGGCATTAAACGGTGAATATGTATTAAAAATAAGCCAGAAAAATGGATTAAAAATAGATGAGTTTAAGACTCATCAATGACTGCCTCCATAATCTGACGTTGGCACTAAAAAGGTGCATGGAAACCAATTCAGTTTTAAATTGGGAAAAGTGCCACTTTATGGTTAGAGAATGCATAGTATTAGGGCATCACGTGACCGGAAGAGGTGGGGTTGACTGAAGCTAAGATTGAGATCATAGAAAACCGCCTCCTCCATCGATAAAGGGATCGTTTCCTAAACCCTGTGAGTTTTATAGATGGGTCATCACAGATTTCTCAAGTTTCAAAACCAACTTCAGTCTAATCTTCTTATGCCAAGATTATTACCATTTGAGTTCAATGAGCCATGCATGGATGCTTTGAGTTGCTAAAAAGTTGACCTCGTCCCACATAGTAGTGGCTCAGTTGGAACCTTCCATTTGAGCTTATCATGCGATCACAAGCGACTGCGATTAAATTCGTTTTGGGCCGGAGAAAAGAGATTCTTCTATGCCAAATCTATTGTATGCTAGTCGACGTTGAATAAAGGTCGAGCTGCTCAATTATCACTATGAAGAAAGAATTGTTAGCTGTTGTGTTTGCTTTTGACAAATTCAGACCCTATCTTATAGGAAACAAAGTTATTATGTTCATAAATCATTCCGTAATCAAGTACTTGATGACTAAGAAAGACGTGAAACCTAGACTTATTCGTTGGGTGCTCCTATTGCAAGAATTTGATGTGGAGATTCGGGATAAGAAGGGTTCCAAAAATATGGTAGCCGATCATGTCTGTCAAGGCCCGGGAAAACTCAAACAGTGCAAAAACATCATTTTTAGTTAAGTGACCACGTTCCCGAACAGCGAATATTATCTTTGCCACATGATGAAACATCCAGTTTACCCGACACATAGCCAATTATAAATGCATCCCAGTATTATTCATGACGCACTTATCAACAGACGATGGGGGACTGACGTGGGGTTGAGTCATGTTTGAGATTGTGCGTTGGTTCAAAGGTGTGTGCTAGAAAGTGAAGTGGGTGAGATCGCGTGGCACATTTCTGCAGATTATTGGGGATCATTTCAATGGACGAAACATTGCGAGTGCTGCGGTGGTGGTTTTGTATTGGCCTTTTATATTCAAAGATGCACACTTGTTTGCAAAGTCCTCTTATTGATGTCAAAGGACCGGGAACATTAGACGATCAAATGAAATGCCAATGACAAATATTCTAGAGGTAGAACTTTTTGATGTCTGGGGCATTTACTTTATGGGCAGTTTCCACTGATCTGTAGACGCAGTACATACTTTAGCGAGTGGATTATGCAATCAGTGGGTGGAAGCCATTCCAACCGTGCTTGTGTGTAAAATGTAGTGTGTTTCATCAAGTAACATCTTTTCAGGTTGGGACTCCTAAATGAGTGATCGACAATGCGAAGGCTCCCATTTCTGTAACAAGCTGTTTGCGTCACTCCTGGCCAAATATGGGGTGAAGCATCGGGTGACACTTGCATACCACCCCCAAAGCTGGGCAAGCTGAGGTATCAAATAGGGAGATCAAGAAAATATTAGAAAGGACAGTTAATGTGACAAGAAAAGACTGGGCGAACAAAATTGATGATAGCTTATAGGCTTATCGAACAACTTTCAAGACCCCGTGGGAATATTCACGTGCCGAATGTCGTCTACATTAGGCCTGCCACCTACTACCTATAGACGAGCCTGGCTTATCTTTGAAATGACTAGAATCTTGAACATGAATTCAATTGGCTGAGAAAAAGAGGATGCTTGAGTTGAATAATTTTAGCAGACGAACGTGGCGGGAATGCATATGTGAGTTCAAGAATCTACAAGGAAGACTAAAGTATTGACATGACAAGCACCTAATGCATAATGAGCTAAAATCGAGACAACAAGTATTGCTATTTAGGCGAATTAATGCCCGAAAGCTTCGGTCGAGTGGTAAGTTTGTTTGTGATCACTAAAGTCTTCCTATACAGTAGTGTCTAGCTAATGCACCCAAAGAGAGGTTGATTCAAGGCGAATGGGCAGCGAGTGAAGATTTATCTTAGCGGTCAATTCGAGAAGCATAAGTCCACCACAAGTTTGAAGCCAACATAAGAAATGCTTGTGATCACAAAAATTTTGTTGGTCGGCAGTTGTTTGTGGTTGGGCACTAGTTAGGCAAACACAGATTGGTCGAGATAACGATAATAAACAAAGCGTTACTTGGGAGGTAACCCAAGCCTTTAAATTATTTTGTTCATCAGTTTTTCTTGTTTTAAGTTTGCTAGGTTTGATTTTGCTTGTTTTAATTTTGATGTATTTGTGTTGCAGGTTTCAAGGTTCCGAGGTTGCCGTGGTGAATGAGAGATAGCATGGAAAGCTTTATGCAAGCTTTGGGAGGAGTAGAGTTGAATACATAAGGTTTTCTTCACTTAGAAAATTTTTGTTAAAATTTCCTGGTTGCTGGTCTTGGGAACGTCGCGATGTTGGACTCAACGTCACGACATTGAAAATACACCTCTCGAGCACGTCACGGCGTTGGTTTCTAACATCGCGACTTTGAAAATATACTCCTCTACAACGTCGCGATGTTGGATTCCAACGTCGCGACATTGAAAATAGACCTCTCTGCAATGTCACAACATTGAAAATCAAGCCTCTCTATAACGTCGCGATGTTGAAAATCAAGCCTCTCTGTAACGTTGTGACATTGGCCCGAACATCGCGACGTTGAAATTAAAACTCTCGGAAACATCGCGATGTTGGCGAAGCAATGCGGCGTTACCTATTTTTAGACCTAGGGTGTTTCATGATCACCTCAGGTCCTTTGAAAACCCTAATATGCTCTCAACTTTTTACAGGTATTCCAACCAAATCCTGTCCAAAGCTCTACCAAATATCATCATAGCCATCCTTGGCAACTGCCAAAGCCCTAGGCCCGTCTTAGCTCCGAAAAATCCAATGTCCACTGTCATTTGGAGACCCTTCCTACGGTCCAATTTTTGGCTCCGTTCAAGTCTCATTCACTACACTCCATTTTACGGGGTTGTGTCTGAGCGGTCCCTAACAGGAGTTGGTTGGGGTTCTAGACCGTTGTCTTTGCATCAGCTCCCGTCCGCCGTGCCCACTACGTGTTTGTTAGTTGGCTTGAGTGAGTTTTGGGTGCTTCCTATGGTTTTTTTTTTGTACAGTGCAATCCCACTAGGGGTGTTGTAGCCTATTAGAGTTCCTTTCGCCTTTAAGTTCATCCCACAACGATCCTTAGCTTGTGCTCAATGTTGAGCAAAAAGTGAAAAATGAGCTAGAAGAGTAGCCAGGCCAGTGAAAAACCCTCTCAGGCCTACGATCACGATAAATTCGTGAGTAATGGCTTTAGAAGTTGACCTCATCTTTAGAATCGCTCCTTCATTCAAGGAGAAGAATTCCAACATCGACGATTTTTAGGAAAACCATTGCTAGAGAGGGTGGGGTGCATTGTACTGGCGAGGCGGTACGCCGCGATGGTTGTGCGGAATTCTATGCTGACCCTAGCGGCCATGTACTCGAAGGTCAGTGGGGTGTTGGTAGACTTCAGTGTGAAGTCTATCAACCGCTATTACAACTATGAGTCGGTTAACCTCGAGGCCTTTGATCGGCTTCACACAAACCTCAACTACTGGAAGTCCTTCGGTTGCTCACAAATGGATAGGGTGAGTGGAAATTAAACAATGAGGGGCACGCCCTACACTTCAAGGCTAAACACTTGGCCTATATACCTAAGGTGTGGCACCATTTTATCACCTCTTATCTCATTCCAACGATGAACATTTGCGAGGTGACGGCGAAACGGGCATTGCTCAATTTGCCATCATTCAAGACATCTCGTTTGATTTCGGTCAGGTTATAAAGGACGCCATCCCTATAACCAAGACGCCAAGATGAACCTTACTCGGGCACACCTTTCTCATCTATGGCCTGTGAAACAACGAAGGGGTGCCGTTAGAGGATAATGAGGCCTGGATCCATCCCATTAAGGCCATCGTAGTAAAAATGGATAAGCCGAGCGTTCCTCAATCCGAAGCAGTTTAAGAGTCGGGTCATGAACCTTCGGATAAGGAGGAATTGAAAGCATACCAGACCTTGTTTGGCATGCGTGCAGAGACCCCGAGTGAGGCTGACCTCCCATCCACCTCCCACTAAGTCGGATGTCACCTGGTCCTTCAGATCACCAGTCCTTCTCCTACCCTGAAGGACCAGGTTCATGACCTCACTTTCAGGTTTGATGCGTTCTGGGATGAGACCCAAGAGCATCGGGTCACCATGAGCCAGGACATGGATGCACTACGAGCCGATAAGTGCATAGTCCTCCGTGATGGAGTCTCATCCGATGCTTGACTCGCCCGACTACTTGCCTTCCATGTGTAACCACACTTCCGCCCCATCGTAGTGATCCCACCAGTTCCCGACAAAGGAGGTTCCCATTTCTTTTTATTATTTCCTTACCAATGAGGACATTGTTCGTTTTTGTTTCAGGGAAGGGGGGGCTGTGGGTGGTCAAGTCGGCATCATTTACTTTCGTGTTTAGATATGTTTATGTTTATGTTTGTTGTTTATCTATGTTTAGGTTGATGTTTATGTTCGTCATTTAGATATGTTTAGGATTATGTTTATGTTCGTACTTTCACAGCTTTCGTTTAGGTTTGTGTGTTAGGTTGCCTCAGTTTAATTTCATGTTTTAGTGAGTGTTGAGTAGTATAATGTGGAGATGGCACATGGTGCAATCAAGGATCTTTTAGACCTCTCCAAATTTTTGAAACTACCTGATACGCGTAACAAGAGAGGATCCTTGAGATTGTTAGATGCTAAGGAATTACTTGCTTGGATGGTAAGGGATGACATAGTGAGCCACCTCAACGGTGTTCAGAAACCAGACTGCAGAGTAGTCTATCCTGACTCATACATGTGATCTCGGGGTATGCCTGGGTTCGGACTGGCTCACTAACGTTCAGCGAGCCCTGGCGTTTCTAAACACCCAGTGATGGGACAATTTAAGAAAAGAGGCCATTGACTTCTTGCAGGTGTGGGGCGGAGGATAGATCTGACCTAGGGCCCTTGGGGTTGGTTCCGGTGTACGGGTGAAGTTCGAGGGCCCGAATGCCTGGTGCCCCTTTTGTGCTTATTTCCTTGGGGAGGAGTGAGGTCTGAAGCAGATCACTTCTGGAACACTCCAGCTCAGACTTACGGGCACTAGAATTTGTTCATGAAGTGGAGTAGGTTAGTATGGATAAAATTAATTCTTATCCTTTCATAGTTAGACTCTCCCAAATAGGCAAGTTGAATTCAAGTTTGGGGGTCAAGAATCTTCGAGTTATATGCTGAATCATACATCCGATACCACATAGACTTCACAGGAAGCGATGACCTAGGAGGTAAGTCACTTGTCGACCGAATTGGATTCAATTGAATTCTTTCGAAAGTCGAACAACCTTAAGAGATCCCTCGAAATTAGAAACAAGGCGGGAATCACATGCAGTTGGTTCGACATTTTGATCCTTTAAATCCCAATGACATGTGCTTCACCCTCGTGTCGTTAAGTTTAGTATGTTGTTATTTTACGTAATAATGCAGGTTCAGATTTTGTTTCTTGCAGGGACAAGCAAGAAGCTAAGTTTGAGTGTGATGAGGTACTTGAAAACACTCATTACAAACCCGGGATTTAGCGAGATTCGGGATCGATTTCATATATATATATGACCTTGTTTTGATTACTTTTCTAACATTTAGTTTTATTGGGTTTTGTAGGAGAAATGGAAAATCTTTGGAAGTGGAGCCTTGGGAGTCTGGAAGACGAGTGCGAGAGAAACTATATGCTTGTCTTCGTGACATCGGGCGTCCTGACATTGCAGCGTGGCGTGGCAGTCCCAGGCGACGGCGTTAAAGCCATAACAAACCTTATCTCTTGGAGAATCTATAAAAAAGAACATAAGAATCCAATTTTGGGGTTCTGAAATTCTTTTTTGACTAGGGTTTGGCGGAGTTTGGAACAAGGAAAGAAGCCTTGAAGGCCGATCTTAAAAGAGAGAGAGAGACAGGCGTCTTAAAGAGAGAGACAGAAGAACTTTTGAAGAAAGATCACCATTCCCTCAATCATTGAAGTTTTCTCTATTCTCATTTTCATGTCTTGCTTTTCATTTGTATTGGAACAGAACATAATGAGGTTCTAATTTCGTGGTTTAGGTTGTTGGTAGAGATTTGGACATGAATACTATGTTAAAGTGTTAGCCCTTTTATAATTCCATTATCTTATATATATTTTGTTTTACCATTAATAATACTTGGATGAAATCAACATATTAATTTATTATCAATCTTAATATGTGGTGGTTCTTTGTAAGATATGAGAAGTAGATGAAGAATTAGACATAGGTAAGGTTAACCCCTATTAAACTTGTAATATAGGATTATTAATGATTAAGGAGGCTTAGGAGTTCTTTGCGCTCTATGCACCTTTAATGCCAGGGTTGAGGCAAGGGAGCAAGAAACCCTAATGATAAAGGAGTTAAATGACCTTGAGAAAGGCTTTAATTACATTAGATAAGATCAGCCTTGGAGAACCTTGCCTTAGATTATGAATGGAATCGCATCATTACATAGCAGGACATCCATGACACCGACATCTGACCTCTTCTTGACACCAGTCATTCTTACATCGAACACCTGATTACATTAGTGTAATAGTTGTCTAGCTTTTAAGTTCCATATGCATCCGCGATTGCTAGTTTCAATATTAAAGAAGTATTGTAATTTTACGGTACCAACGTAATACTACGATTAAGGTTTTCCTGTTGATCGATCTCTACGTACCCAGATTACACTTTATTGCCATAGCGTATACTTAGCATATTGTGACACTTTACCTTCTTATTGCATATCCACAAAACACAATCACGTAAATGCCTATCAAAGCGCCTTGACGACATCATTGTTAAGGGTAGAGGCGCTGCGGTGCTTCCATATGATTTGGCGCTTGTGTTACTTACAGAAGCATTCATACGGCGGGGGACTTGTGGATGGGGACCTCCCAGGAGGATGTCATCATCGTAGAGTCGACGTCATAGGAAATAATGGGCTCTTTTCCTTTATTGCTGGATTGGATGTTCAACATGTTCCTTCATCTAGAACACCTCAAGTTTGAAGGAGCTTTTTCTGCACAGGCGCATGACTGGTGTTCGTGTTACAAGCGTTCAATGTGACCTTGCAACTCCTGCATCTGTCTAGCCTGCTCCTCTTGTTTCTTCTCCATCTCCCAGTTATGTGGAGGGAACTAATCATACAGCGATTGGATCATCAGATTGTTCACCATCCTTATTTGCCTCGAATGTGCATCGGTGTGGAATGGGAATCAAAAAGAGTTCCCTCAAATGGCGGGCATTTTGCTAGACAATGTCGTCTAAGCCAAAATCTTATGACTGTAAATGAGACTTCCCAATTCGGATTCCCACAAGCGATGCCAATTGTTACCTTACATGTCGTGTGGGGCATCAGCGATCTGCGATGTAAACATGTAAAAGGGGAGAATCCGACGTGATGGGTCGATGGCCTCTTCGACTGAGATTAAGTCGGCAAAATGTGGTGGGAGAAGAGAGAATATGCATTTAAGGTACTTACCCTGCAGGTGAGATCTTCTTGATTTATAGGTCAGGACAATTGAGAATCCTCTCCTTCCTTCTTGGAGTAGGATTTTATCTCTTCCTAATTTAAGGGAGGAAATCTATTTTTCCTTATCTGAGACTATCCTTCCCTTATCTAGGATTATCTCTCTGAGGAGTAAAGGATTTGGAATCCGAAAATTCTCTGCAGTAATATCAGGTGCAAGTTTTCCGCTCCTAGGTACCTATTAAGTAACAAAGCTTCCCATATGGAGTAGAGATGGTCGGCTAGAGACTTGAAATCCCGGGCGGATCGCCTCAACGAAGCCTTGGAAAGTTTGACCTTGATTTCCCAGTGGTATAACTACAGACACTTAAAGGTATGGGAAGCATCCGCCTGGTTTTGGTGTGGCAAGTGGAATCAAGCCATTTCATAACACGAGGCTAAGCCGGGCTGAAATTTCCCAAATCTCTTACGGTGGACCAATGCCACAACATCAACCCTTTGAACTTGAGTAATAGGCATGTTATGCGCTACTAGAAAGCCTGTAGTTTTTTGTGCTAACCTTCGTTGAATTTATAAAATTCCGATATATAATCTTACTATGTGATGTGGTATCAATGTCTGAATAAAGAGAGAAATGGAATCACATTTGGTGAAGAAGAAACAACATTTGATTATTTCATCATATACATGATTGTGAATCTGATCCCACTTGAAGGTGCATGGGACCTCATGTTGGAAGCTGTAGAAATTGAAATAAAATGAATAGGGATCTATCATACACTAATCTTCGATCTTGTCAAAATGAATCACCTTGATAACGGTTGTAAGCACATCAACTAGTTGCTCATGCTATGAGGAAACATAGGGAAATGGTTAATGTGTTATAAATGTTAATCGAGCTGACATGTTATTCTTGCTCTGAAGTAGGTGAAGGTTCTGAGAAGTTAAATGTAATTTTTAGAATCGTTCATTCTTGTGTGAATTTTATTGGAATTATATGTGGAGAATACCACTTCGAGAAAAACTTTAGTATAAATTAATTTTTTGTTTTTTAAACTTTAGTATCTCTTCAAAGACATCGTTAGTAAGAATATATATTGAATTTTGTAGAATTATGGAAAATGTCCCTTCAAAAGAACAAATGCAATTTTTGTTCTCAAAAGATGTCTTTAGTAACAAATGCAATTTTTATTCAACTTCAATCTTAAAATGTTTCTAGAATCATAAAGGTGTCCTCTGAAGAAATCACAACTTCAATCTTTTATTTCAATATTAATTTCACGGCTTAGTGGAAAGTGTCTTTTGAAGGGACATCCTAACTAAATTCATTTTTTGTTGGTATGTGAATTGCGAAAATGCCTCTTTTTAAAAATAAATAAATAAATAATTTTATTGATTCAAATTAGATACCAAATCGTTAAAAACTATAGAGGATGAAACAACACTTAGGTTATTAACATAATAAATCAGCTCAAAGTCTACACATTTGATAATACTAGTAACTAGAATACCTGACTCTAATTCTACAACATACTAACGACCATAATCTGATTTGTTGTTTATATTTTATCGAATATGCTTATAATCCTTATTTGGTGTGTTTGTTTTGATAAAAAATGTTTTGTCCCAAATACGAATTACCGCACACAAATAAAACGTCTCAACAAGACCATGAAAAACCAAACGCCACAATAAGACGACGACCCAAATCAAAATGACGCAAGAAGACGACGAAATCACAAAAACAAAATTAAACCTAGATGTATATGGAATAACCACTTTTGTTACAAAAGAAATTAATAAAAAGAGGTATAAAGAGGTGAATTTCAAGTCGAAAATGACTAAAAATTACCTCTCATTGCTTAAGGAAAATTGGTGACTAGAAAATAAAAGTTAAGATCAAAAAGATGTTAGGATTTTTTTTTTTTGTGAAAATGTCTCCTTATAAAAATATTTTTAGTATAATATTGAATTTTGTGAAATTATATAAAGGAACAGCCAGAAAGACACATAACATATATCAATTTTTTTGATATTGTGATAGGTGCTTAAGAGACACCTTCCATAAAATTTAGTTTTCTTCGTATATTGATTTAAGAATTTAAATAAGTATCTCTTCAAACAACAATGACATAAATCAATTAATATTTATGTCTTGCTATAAAAGTTGAAAAGGCGTATGGGGTGGGAATGCGGTTATTAATATTATCGGGTTCTTATCGTTAATGTCACACCTTGCCTTCTCTTTTGTTCGTGAGTTCTAAACAACACATGGAAAAGTAGGATTTTCTTTGGGTGGGGTGGGGTATGGTTATTATTATTGATGCTTGACTCTTAACTTTAATAATGTGTGTCCTCCTAGTCCTGTCAGGTCATGTCAGGCCCGGAATCTTATCCCGGCGAGGAAATGACCCTTGATCGATAACGGTAACATCTCATCAAATAGACGGGTTTAAAATTTTGTGAGGCTGATCCTAATAGGCTGTTTTAAAGTGTGAGAGATTCGCTCCAGCCCAAAAAAGATAATATATATCGGGTTGGATGCAGGTTATTACAAATGGTATAGTAATCGATCATCAACCCTGGTGTAAGGGTTTGCTTGACCCCTTAGAGATATTTATCCGTTCGATTTGGCCTCCCAATCTCATAAGTCACAATGATGATGTTTTGTCTATATGAGGGTTTTAGTTTGTCAAATCCCATATTTGAAAAATAAAAGTTCTAAGAATTATATAATAATGAGTTTCTCTTAACTGATAACGGGTTTTAAAAGCCAAATAAAAGCCCCCTTGGACCTAAAGCACACAATATCCAAGGTTGGTGCTATTGTGAAGGTTAACTCGTATCTTGTTAGGATACTTGCTTTGGCGATAAATACCAACTGGTTAGGAGTTTGTTAGAGAAGAGTAGTTGAGGTATTTGAGAAGACAAGGGTATCTTCTTGAGCAGGCTGGGAAATATAAGGGAGGCTCTTTTGGTTTATTAATTGAAAAAGAAGAGGGGGGAAAAAAGAATAGGAAGAAAGAATGCAGTGCAAGTACAGCTAGGGTTTCATAAGAGAGGATGGATCATCGAAACTGTATAAATAATTGGAATATTATTGAAGTCCATTGTTATTCTTCTCTTCTATGAATGTTCTTGAACCAATTCATCGAACCGCTACAATCCCAATAAATCTGGAGAAGATACAAAACCTTATGGAGATTGCCAAAAAAGGTAAAAAGAGATAAAATTCGTACTGATTTCATTATAGAATATTCTTTTGGAAAGATTAAAGAGAGAAAAATTCAAACTGGTTCACCTATTGATTAAATTGGGGATCGACCAGTACTTCTCTGCATGACTAAAGTAGTTCGATAATTATTTATCAAATATTTACCAAAAACATGATCTCTGAGAATTATTAATTAAATCCCAATATCTGATGTTTCAACCATGGATACAATATTTAGTGTATCAATAAAATCCCACTATGGTCGGAGAGTTGAACCGTAGTGTTGATAAGATTAGAGGGAGTAGGGGTCTCAAAAGATTGGGGTGCGAGCCAGCAGAGTTCGGCACGACTCAATGGCGGAGGCCAAGTTCCAACATAGAGCTCGGCTTGAGCCCGTTTTTAGAAGAACCGGGGCACGGGCTTCATTTTAGGCCCGATCCTTCCCGACAAGTTGGCCCGACCTGTAGACTTTCAAGCCCACCCATAAGCCTATCCTTAGACCTGCCCTTTAGTCACATATAGCCCCCACCGATGATAGGTCCACATACATTCACATGTTATTCTTTTTAAATGAATTACGTAACTGTATTTATAATAATAATATTTTGTTAAAGTTTATTATATAAGTCAAATATAAGGTACAATTAGTTTGTGAATTAAATTTTCCCAACAAGAGGAGGGGTTAAAGCAAAAAAATGTTGATTTTGGTATTGGGCTTATCAGCACATCGATCTGACCCGTTAGGCATGCTCGCCTGGCATCACAGATTTTAGTACCTGGCTCGTAGGTTGATCCGCGGGCCTTAAAAAAAATATAAAGTTCGTCCCTACCGCAGGAGGACAAACCGTCAATGAGAAAAAGAAAAATGGATCAATTATTGCAGGAGGTTGGGAGACAATATAAGATAGCGAACTAATTTGATAATTATTCAAATAAGTACTCGATAACAAACTTTAGGAAGTACTGTTTATATAGAAAATACATGCCACCAACTTGGTAATAAGAGATTATTATTTCTTATGAGTACTGAATGATGCTATACATCACTTGCATTTTAATTGATCATATGGAACATAGAGCATCATAATAGCTAGAAACCATGACCACAACTACTTATATCGTACGTGGTCTACGAAAGCATCAAGGAAATGAGATCTTTCATTTTTTTCCTACTATGGTAAAATTTCATTCCGTATCTTTTGTAGACGAGTATCCTCCACAAGTAAAATAAAGAGTACCTAATTATGATCGGCATTGGCACTTGTGCAGTATGAGACACTTCGCTGATATCCTCCATGCATTGTCTCGGCCGCTTATTCAACTCATCATGTTTTTGTCTGTAACACCATATTGCTTCATGTAGTATCTAACGCTTGAAAGGAACATGCCTTCTACTTTGTTCAAATCACACAAAGAGAATGCCTCAAAAAAAGTGGGTTTAGATCATTTAAAGAACACAACTAATAAAATTGATTTTTAGTGAATATTACAGCTTTTGAGAAATTTGTTGAGAAAAACATTGGCAACTGTAGGAATATGTCTCAAATTCCTAATTATTAATAATTCATTTTTGTAAATAATATTTTATAGGACAATTCCTGAGTTGTTATATTATTGTAATATTAGGTTTCCTTATAGAATAAGGAATGTTTCTAGAAATATTCCTATAAATATTCTTGGCCATAAGTTGTATATTATTGTGCACATTTTGATTTCCTTAAAATAAGGAAAGCTTTCATGAGTTGTTATATTATTGTAATATTAGGTTTACATATAAAATAAGGAAAGTATTTAGGAATATCCTTATAAATATTCTTGGTCACGAGAGGAAAAGGTTCCAAGAGAGAGAGAGATGGGCTTGTAAAGACTAATCGGTGTGTGCATCGATGTAAGGGTTTGAGGGATTGGGAATATTGTGAAGTATTTTCTTGGTATTGTGAGCATCCTATGGTTTTGTAATTTTTTCTTAGTCATCGTTATACTATAATATTCCAATCTTGTACTTTGTTTTCAGAATAGTGACTTTCTTAGTTGTCACAATACTTTGATACTATAATCTTATATTTTGTTTTCATAATGGTAGAGAGATTCTCTCTCATCCAAATGTAGGCATAATTGGTCGAACCATATTAAAACCTTTATACATTTTTATGTATTATTACTTATTCAGGTTATCGAATTGATATTAATATGTATCAAAGCCTTTGAGTTCTAACCGTAGAAGAATCTTATACGCACTGCGGCAACTATGTGTTTGTTCATGACCCTACCAATGAGTTCTTGAAGCTCTAATCATCTTGTGTTTCGACCGAGAACCCATTGGCTGGGCCTCCTCTGTTTCACTACATCTCCCATGCCAACAAAGATGTGGGCAATGAGCAGAGTGTGAGCGCTGATTTCATTAACGCTTGCTCGTACATTCTTCGAATGTTGGTGCATAACCTGCCTAAATCCATTTGGCTTCAAAGAAAGTAGGCTTGATTTGCCTTTTCATCTGAGTTACATAATCATGCATACAAATATATACATCATACTCCTATCTTACAAATATATATAAATCATGTAAGAATTATGAAGGATCTAGAAGAAGGGTGATCAATTCCAAACCGCTTCCTTTGCATAGGGAACACGGTAAGATTTTCCTTCCTTGGCCATCTCTTCTTCCATTTCTTCATAAACGTCCAAGAGTGCCCTGATAAACCACTTCCGTATAATGTGTGAAGTTGATCTATGCAAATTGCATCCCATCTAAAAGGTGAAGTGTGATTATAGAAGTTCAGAAATTATGCTAATGAAATTGAAGTAAAAGATCCAATTAACCTTCAACCCGCTTCAAGGAGGCCAGTTCTTCGATTGTACCACATAACATAAATATCATCCTAACCTGTTAATATAGCGTACTACTTCGCTGCTAATAACCTTAGACCAAGCAAATACTGGGGCTCAAAGTACACTCCCAATCCCCAAAAGAAGCACTCTACTAGTCTATCCCGAGCAAAGGGTAGCTTTGTCCCAAAGTCTAAACCTTTCCACCATCTGAAAGACACATCACCGGATAATGAGAGTCAAGAAGGTTTTCATATATCTAGGGCTAAGCCGTACTAGGGAAAGAAAAAATAACTTAAGGAAAAGAATTTTTTTCATATTTGATTTCACCTTAGAAATTCTAAATTAAATAACATCAAATATAACCAAAATTTTACATACTTAAATTTTTAGACTCTGCTAGTAATAGAGAGAACCTTAGATAAAGTAAGTTTGAATAAAACATATACAATTTTAAAATATATCGCTATTTCTTACAAATTTTCTTTTCCTTCCATTTTTCATCTTTATTTTCTTTTCCTTAGTACTTTCTCAAATCCAAACGCTATGCTAGCTTGGTATACATATATAGCTTCTTGAAGAACTAAATATTACCTCGATCTCACTTCCTATCTCTTTCCTATGGAGTGACTGCAAACATGTTGGAAGTCCAACCCTTGCAAGCTTGAGTAAAGATATATATTACATGAACCTTCTTCGGTAGATGGAAATGTAATACCTGTCACCCCTTGGCATGCCCTCGCGGATGGCCGCTTTAGGAGCATGGGAATCATTGATTAGCAAGAGGATTATTTGGATCAGTTGCAATGGATTGAAGATAGAGGGTAGTGTTTCGGCTTCCTCTAGAATGTCTTCTCCATAATCATCAAATGTGAAGCTTCATAAAGCCAGCAAAACCAGTGAGTCACGATCACTGATCTTGAATTTGCCTTTCCTCGCCTTTTGAACTTATTGAATACATCTATTCACTTAGTTTAAGATTAAATCAATTAACGTTAAGTAGTTCAAGTCACATATACATATGGCCATGTTGGTGTTTGGAGGTAATAATTACTGTATTGAACGAGGTAACCTTCTTGTCTTAATAGCTCCAACTCTATATAAGTGAAGTCGGAGATCCCCATTATCACAAACCACGACTATATGCTTCGAACATGTCTTTCAATGCTTCTTCAATCTCCTTTCAAGTGGTAGGCCACCCCTGGCGAGTTGGATGGAATCAATCAATCCTGCCAGCTGAGACTTAAAAGCACCGCTTTTTTTAGCCCTTCCACTTATTCTTTCAGCTTCTTCAATTTGGTTGTTTACATTCATTGATTACCTGACTGTAAAAATTGTAAGAAAAGTATAAACGTTTAGTCTATTGCAATGTTGAAGCACATGTTAAGAGTATTTTACTAAGCACCTTGCCCTGGCCTCACTAGGATCATTTTTTAAAAGTTTGTACGACAAGATTCTAAGAAGGGGGCCTTGTGTCTTTTTCTTTTTTATCGTTTTGGTTAAATAATTTAGATTTGCAAATATATCCTAAGTTTTCCATAAAGTGGCACTTGGTTACCCTGAGACTGTGGACGGGGCAATACAGTGCCTCAAATTCAGAACTCTCGGGCCTCGACCGTTATGTTAGTTAAATTTTAAATTCACCTAAGTAGACTCTTAATTCACTATTGATAAGCAATTTTTGAGAATGAGTTTTCCTACAATCACTAGAAAAGATTTTTCTAATTTGAAAATATTTTCTAAACTTTACTAAAGATCTACTTCTTCATGAAAACATTTTTTAAACTAAGGGCTTGTTTGAAAACTATTTTTTGTTTAGAAAAATAAAGAAAACATGAAAAACATGTTTGGCTTTTTTTTTTTTATTCTGAAAAACACTAAGAACATTAAATAACATTAAAATCAGACAACAACAACACTTTATAGAAGAACTAAAATGAAGTTTTTCAGAAAGCCAAAACTGTTTCCAGAACAAGCTTTTCAAAACAAAACTAAATGCTTCTTAGAATCCCAAATCAGCCTAAGTATTTAAAAGAATTCGAACTCATCTTCCACGTCCAACATCGAAATAGCACACTTACCCAAGACTACCGTGATCACCGGAGTGTAAAGTAGGAAAGAATCAATCCAGCTGTGAGGGAAGTCTCCGTAGGGAGCAACCAACTCGGGCGAGGGCTGAACAGGGTGAGCCGCCGAAAGTGAAAGTGAGAAAGTGAGACCTGCATTATTCGGAATCCTAAGAAGAAATTAGCCTTAAAGTAGTTGTTGTTATTTTCCTATTTTGAGCACATCTATTTATACTGGGTCTTGTATCCATTCCTAGTACAGTGTTTGGATTGAATAAAAAAAATGAACGTAATATAAAAAGAACTATATTTATTATCTTTATTCGATAAATCTGCTCTTTATGACTCCGGGCCATATGTGAAACCCCGAAAAATCCGAATTTTCGAGAAAGGGTAAAACAGTAATTTTGGTAAAAAAATCCAGAAATTTTCTAGATCTCAGATGAAGAAACGGACTTCACCATTGGAATCGTCCCGCGAAATCTAGCAACCATGTCGAATTTTGTCGAATTCTAAAACAGTCGGAATTTCACGTTTTTCGAGGCACCAAGAGTAGTAAGGGACACTTAGCATGTGTTGAGTGACCCATGAGGCACCACATGTCAAGTTTAGGATGAGTCAAACAATGAGCTCAAGTGCGGGTCATAGGTGACATGTGGCATCATGTCATTGGAGGAATCCACTGGCATTTGACAAGAGGATAGCGCTAAATTCGGGGCGAATCAATTATTACACGCGATTGCTAAGCAGTCGGCGACAAAAGTTTTCGATCTAACTCGACCCAACCGACGTGACGGTGGGAAAAGAGAGGAAAAATAGAAAGAGAAAAGAAAGAGGAAAGAGAGAGGAGAAATTCTAGAGAGAGAGACTCTACCTTCTCTCTAGATTTCCCAACGATCAGTCTGTCGAATCCCAACGAGACAAGAGGCAAAGTTGATCCCCACTGTAAGAGCTAGGTGTGGGTACCGGTATTGTGGAGTTTCGACAAACTCCAGGAGGTAGGGGTCTTCTCCTACTTGGTTACTTATTGTTTAAAAGGCCATGAAAATGGTTTTGGGTGTTGTAAGGCCGGAAAAGGGGCATGGATTTCGGTTCCACATAAGTGGAACCGATGCTTGACAAGCGGGGTTGCCTCGCGAACAGCCTCACTCCACTCGGTTTGGGACTGTTAAAATAGTCCGGATCGCTGTCGGGACTTAAGATGGTTCATGATAATTGTTTGCATGTTATTGCTTGGTAGTTGAATAACATGATTGAGTTGTTTCGGGTGTCATTGTTCGACAAATGAATGACACATAGCGTCATAAGGTATGGTGCTTTCACATTACATGGCTTGTTAGAGGCTAGTCGTGGGCAAATTGTGTCACCACTAAGCCTAAGGAATTATGTGTATCATTACCGATGTGGTAGTGACTTGTGATGTCCATGTATGCTCTAATCTATGGCCTGTGCAAGAAAGAAGGGGTGCCGTTAGAGGATAATAAGGCCTAGATACATCCCATTAAGGCCATCGTAGTAAAAATGGATAAGCCGAGCCGCTCGACCGGGCGCTTACGGTGCCTGTCATGCGAACCCTTTGGATGAGGAGGTGAATTGGCAGCAGATGACCAGACCTTGCTTCGGGCTTTCGCGTGAGGAGCACCTTCGGGGCGAGGCCGACCTCCATCCACCCCACTAAGCTCCAGATGTCACCGCCCTTCCCCCAACCCTCGAGGATCAGTGTTAATGACCTCACTTTCAGTTTGATGCGCTCGACGACCCAGATATCTGGGTCACCATGAGCCAGGACATGGATGCACTACGGGCCGACATGTGCATAGTTCTCCGCAACCAGTAGGTCATCCAGTAGTAGCTCGCCCAGCTACTTGCCTTCCATG
The DNA here is from genome assembly GCA_016808115.1 of Tetrastigma voinierianum. Classification (NCBI taxonomy): domain Eukaryota; kingdom Viridiplantae; phylum Streptophyta; class Magnoliopsida; order Vitales; family Vitaceae; genus Tetrastigma; species Tetrastigma voinierianum. Next base: position 604,125 of record JAEQBH010001838.1, on the reverse strand, counting down.
TGCCACCACCACCACTGCCACCGCAGTGATCCCTCGGATCGACAGGGGAGTTCCCATTTCTTTTTATTATTTCCTTGCCAATGAGGACATTGTTCGTTTTTGTTTCGGGGAAGGGGGGGCTGTGGGTGGTCAGATTGGCATAATTTACTTTCGTGTTTAGATATGTTTATCTTTATGTTTATGTTTCATAAGCCAATATGTTTATGTTGATGTTTATGTTCGTCATTTTAGGTATGCTTCAGTTTATGCCTATGTTCGTATACTTTCACGTGCCTTTCGCTAGGCTCTGTGTGTTAGTCGGTTCAGCTCTTAATTTCATGTTTTTAGGTCGTGTTAGGTAGTATGTGTGGAGCGATGGCATGATCGCTAATCATGATCTTTTCGACCTCTCCAAATTAAACACACATGCACGTAATAAGAAAGGATCCTTGGGGTTGTTGGGATGCTCGAATTACTAAGCTGATAGGTAGGGATGACATAAGGAGCCACCTCCTCGTGTTCAAGAAAACCACCTGCAGTAGTCTATCACAAACTCATACATGTGATCTCCAGGGTATGCCTAGGTTCCAGACATGGCTCACTAACGTTCAACGAGCCTTGGGTTCAAACATCCCAGCATGACACCAGAGAAGAGAACGCCACCAGCCCCATAAGAAAATGCACAAAAAGAAATAAAAAAAGAAAAATGAAAAGCAGAGAAAAGGTAATAGTGATATGAACTTTTAGTCAATAACCCCACAACCGAGGGGCCTTTTTAAGCCTAATGCCCTGAGCCAACTAGCAAGGAGCCATCGACTCCCACGCCCGCTACACGGCGTAGGATAGATGTTTCCCAACCCAAGGCCCTTAGGCTCGTCTAGTGTTTGGGTGAAGTTCAAGGGGAACTGAATGCCTGGTGCCCTTAACCAACTGGTGAGGAGTCACCAACGAATCCCCGCTATAGGAACACTCAACTCAAACTTAAGGGCACTAGGAATTTGTTCATGAGTAGGTAGGTTAGTATGAATAAAAGTGGTGCGTTCTTATCCTTTCATAGTTAGACTCTCCCAAGTAGGCAAGTTGAATTCAAGTTTGGGGGTCCCTGAATCGAGTTATATGCTAGAGATCATACATCCAATGCACATAGACTTCCCCCGAGTGCGATAGAAACCCAGGAGGGTAAGTCACTTATCGACCGACCGATTCAATTGAATTCTTCGAAAGCTCAACAACCTTAAGGATCCTCTCGGGAATTAGAAACAAAGGGCAAGATCTGTGAGTTCGGTTCATTTTGATCCTTCATCTTGGCAACATGTGCTTCACCCTCGTGTCGTTAAGTTTAGTATGTTATTTTCTGTGTGTCTGGTTCAGATTTTGTTTCTTGCTTGGGGACAAGCAAGAAGCTAAGTTTGAGGGTGTGATGAGTGCCCAAAAACACTCATTACAAACCTGGGATTTAGCGAGATTCAGATCGATTTCATATATATATGACCTTGTTTTGATTACTTTTCTAATATTTAGTTTTATTGGGTTTTTGTAGGAGAAATACTGGAAAATGCTGGAAATTGAGCCTTGCAGGAGTCCTGGAGAAGACTAGTGCAGAAATATGCCCAATGTCGTGACGTCGAGACGTCACAACATTGCAACGTCGTGACGTCCCAACGTCGCGACGTTACGGGAAATACTTAACAAACCTTATCTCTTGGAGAAGGTATAAAAAAGAACGGAAGAATCCAATTTTGGGGGTTCGAAATTCGTTTGCAGAGCTAGGGTTTGAGAAACTAGAGTTTGGAACAAAGGAAAGAAGACTTGAAGGCGATCTTAAAGAGAGAGACTTGAAGAACCCGAGAGATCATCATTCCCTCGATCATTGAAGTTTTCTCTATTCTCATTATCATGTCTTGCTTTACATTTGTATTGGAACAGAACATACTGAGGTTCTAATTTCGTGGTTTAGGGTGTTGGTAGAGATTTGGACATGAATACTATGTTAAAGTGTTAGCCCTTTTATAATTCCATTATCTTATATATATTTGTTTTACCATTAACCTGGTGCCGATGAAATCAACATATTAATTTATTATCAATCTTAATATGTGAGCGGTTCTTTGTAAGATATGAGAAGTGAATGAAGAATTAGACATAGGTGGGTTAACCTAATAAACTTGGGAATATAGGATTATTAATGATTAGGAGGCTTAGGAGTTCTTTGCAATCTATGCACCTTTAATGCTTGGGGTTGAGCCAAGGAGCAAGAAACCTAGTGATAAAAGAAGGTTAAATGACCTTGAGAAAGGCTTTAATTACATTAGATAAGAGTCGCCTCGAGAACACTATATTAGATTGCAGGAATGGAATCGCATCATTACATGCAGGATTGTCCAACACCAACATCCTAACCTCGCAACTTTTGATCATTCTTAGCATCCGGTTACCACGCTACATTAGTAATAGTTTAATCCGCTTTTAGTTCCACTTAGCCATCACGATTGCTAGTTTCAATATTAAAGAAGTATTGTAATTTTGGTACTTAGCATACTACGATTAAGGTTTTCCCTGTGGATCGATATCTGTACTTAGGTAAACTTTATTACTTAACAAGCGTATACTTGTGCATAATAGGTACTTTGCACTTCTTATTGCATATCCACAAAAACACAATCACGTAAATGCTTATCAAGCGCCACTGACGGCATCATTGGGCGGTGGGCGTGCCGCAGTGCTTCCTTGTGATTTGGCCCTGTGCTTGCCCTCTCGAAAGCATCTCTTCCCGGGCGGGGACTCGATTAGGACCTCCAGACAATTCATCATCATTGTGTGGCATCGACGTCATAGGAAATAATAGGTTATTTTCCTTTATTTTGAGGGATTGGATGTTCAACATGATCGCCATCTAGAACACCCCTTCCAAGTTTGAGGCTTTTTTCTACCTGGGCACGCAATTGGTCATTCTCGTGTTACAAGCGTTCAATGTGACCTTGCAACTCCTCGCATCCGCTCAAACAAGCCCCTTTGTTTCTTCTCCATCTCCCAATGCCAATGGAGGAACTAATCTTCTGGCGATTGGATCATCAGATTGTTCGCCATCGCGACTGCCTCAGGTAAATCAGATGTGGAATGGGAATCAAAAGAGTTCCAGACGATGACGGGCTGCTAGACAATCGTCTAAGCCAAGCTCTTGCAGCCTGTAAATGAGACTTTCTGTTCGATTCCCACAAACGACGCCAATTGTTATTACCTTAATCGTCTGACATTCGATAAGATCGTACGACGCGATAAACATGTAAAAAGGGGAGATCCGGCAATGATGGGTCGACCGCCTCTCCGATGATTGGGCAAGCAAAAATATGGAATGTGGAGAAGAGAATACATTTAAAAATTTTCTACCCTCCCTGGGGGATCTCTCTGATTTATGTGGTCAGGTTGATGAAAACTCTCTCCTTCCTTCTTGGAGTAGGATTTTATCTCCCCCTAATTTAAGGGAGGAAATCTTATTTTCCTTATCTGGGACTATCCTTCCCTTATCTAGGATTGTCTCTCCGAGGAGTAGGGGATTCGGAAGCTGGAAAATTCGATGATAATATCGCTTTTGCGGATTTTCGCCCTAGGTGCCTATTCAGAACAAACTTCCTTACGGGGTAGAATGGTCATTTATGATTTGGAAATCCCGCATCGGACTTTCAAGCAAGCCTTGGAAAAGTTTCTGACCTTGATTTCCCAAGTGGTCTCTTTTTAGACACTTCACAGCGGGAAGCATCCGCCCCGGGTTCGTGTGGCAAGTGGAATCGCTTTACCATAACACAAAGCAAATTCCGGCCTAGTGGCCCAAATCTTAAAGATCATGGTACTTACACGGTGGAGCGAAGTACCACAGCATCAACCCTTTGAACTTGAGTAATAGGCATGTTATGCGCTATTAGAAAGCCTGTAGTTTTTTGTGCTAACCTTCATTGAATTTATAAAATTCCGATATATAATCTTACTATGTGATGTAGTTATCAATCTGAATAGAAATGGAATCCTGTTGTTGAAAAAGAAGACAACTTGTTGAGGAATTATTTCATCATATACATGATTGACTAATCTGATCCACTGAAGGTGCATGGGACCTCATGTTGGAAGCATTAAGAAATTGAAATAAAAATG
>JAEQBH010001837.1:0-75124 GCA_016808115.1 Tetrastigma voinierianum | reverse complement strand
AAAAGCATAGAAAATACATCTGTCGATTTCTTACACTATTTCAAGGTGTTGTAAGTCATTTTGAGATATAGAATATTTCCTTTCAACTTATTGAAGCTGAGGTGTTTGAAAAAAAAAAAATAGCAACGCATATATAAAGTTCCCAAGGTAAAGATTCAAAGCAAGCTGCGAAAACATAGGTTACATATATAACAATCCAATGGAGATGCATTACAGAAAATCTTCCATGATGCTCCTTTATAATTGATTATTTATTAACAAACGAGATAGGGGTCCTTTAATCTAACAAAAATACTTTCATAACAAACTAAGCCAAACAATTCATCGAAGTGATAGAGAAAATACGAGAGAAGGCAAATATATATATATATATATATATATATATATATATATATATATATATATATATATATATATATATATATATATATATATATATATATATATATATATATATATATATATAAAGGAATAGAGAAGAGCAAAGAAAGTTGACAATAAAGGATAAACAACTTAATGTTGACTGAGAATAGGAAGACAGCTATTACATAGTATGAAACAAGCATCTCCAAATGATCTACAATCCATAGTCCACTTTAAACTCAGTCTGACTTTGTGATGGGCCCAAAGCAGTCAAGCCCATTTTAATGGGGCCTAGGATGTTTGGGTCCATACAAAACAAACATCTAATCCGTTTTGTTTGCGAACTTGGTTTTAAAAATAATGGTCATATAATACAAACGCAATAGTAGTATTTAATCTCCCGACAATATTACAATTTTTAAATAATTAAAACTATTTAATATTTTTTTTGGCCTCTTCCACATCCTTGAACAAATCATCTAACATTAAAATAAAATTGTTACATAAGGTATAACATATGGTGCTCTGACTTATTCAAAATAAGAAGATCACACATTTCTTTCAACTTTTATTTTAGTCGATTTATTACGCTGACACTCCTAACTATATCACTAAAAAAAAACCCAGAAATTTGAAATAAACATTTTAAGAACTTATAACTTTTCTTTATTCGCACCTTTCTTTACCAGTTGGTATTGATGAGATATTGTTTATCATGTCTTTGATCAGACGTTCTATGCTAGAGCTTGAAGATCACTCCTGCATCCAGGGCCTTCACGCACTTTTCTTTCATCTGCGCCACTCTTCTTTTCGATGTAAATCCCTTTGTCCACCATCAACCTTCTTATTCCATCCTCAATCTCTTGTGCATGAACAAGATCGCTAGTCTCCTTGTTGTAATCCAATCTAATCTCCATCCCTAACCCTAACTCTTTCACTATTTGAAATGCATTCAATTGTTGCTCTGCATACATTGGCCACGTAGCTATAGGAACACCATACCATATACTCTCTAAATTAGCTACAGGAACACCATACCATATACATTGGCCACGTAGCTACAGGAACTTATACCATATACAGGGGCAATAAGATAACTTCATGCCCCACCCTACACATAAAGCATATGGAAGAGTGCAAGCAATGAATAATAAACCATAGACCCATCTTCTCTTTGGTGACAAGGAATTTAATTTATCAAACCCAAATAAAAAGATATAAAATTATTAGGAAAAGGACCACAAAGATAATGACAAAATTGAATTTTTCTTTTACTTCTAAGACGAATATTATTAAAGGTGTTGGACTCCTTTTTTTTTGGATAAATGAGATGCCCTGTTTCTTTATCGGTCATATCCGTATCTCAAAATATTGATGATGCCTTTTTCAATCGGGCCCAGTTTGGAGCGTCTTTGGAATCGGCACGGGTGGAGCCATGATTGGGCCGGTCCGGCTCACGGATCTTGCGATCCTCTGCAAAAACAAGCGAGGGGATCGATGAGGGGCTTGCCGTCGTCACTCCGATGCCCTAAGTTAGTTCTTTCCCGGTGGAGAAAAGATTCGCTAATTTAAGAGGAACCAAAATGTTGCGTACCTTTTATCGATGAGGTGGCCTGATATTTATAACATATGCTTTTTCCAATTAGATGGTGGTAAGGATTCTTTCCCATTGGATGGGGTATTTTCTGCCTTTATCGTTATCGGATTTAATAAGGGATAATGAGGGATAATTATGGAGCAGTTTATTGAGAATTATCCTACTTCCCTCATTGGTGAGATTTGGTTTGTTTTATAGGATAAGTGGTTATTGGGAATTATCTTACTTCCCTTACTGATGAGATTTAGTTTGATTTACAGGACATGGGCTTTTAGGATTATCCATGTTGTTGGCCCTTGGGGCGAACAAACTAGGCTCCCGTATTGAGCCAGTGCTAGGGACTCGGGCGTTTTGCTGAGCTTACCTTTTCTTTAGGCTTGGCGAGTGGGCCTGCGCGCCTATTTTTTAAACCCTATCAAATATGATTTTTTTTTTTTTTGTTCAATTGTAATGCGAATGAGCATTTATATTATTAGATTCAATCTTATTTCTTGAGATATTAGTTTACATCGTTAGATTCAATTTTATGTCTAAGAAAGCTTAAATCTTAAAAAATAAAATTGAATCTAATGGTATAAAACTAATTTACATATATGAATTAGCTTTTTATAGTTGAACCCCCCCTGTTTTTTTGTTCACATTTAATTTGGATTATCCCATGGTTACTGTTTTGGTACCTCTTAATGTGACTTTAATTCATTGGGACAGGTTTATCCGATTGGGTCATTTAAGCATTCATCCTTTACGGTTGTCCTGCATTTACACTTCACCATACCATACCTAATTTTGATATTTTTTAAATAATATATATTTTTTTAAAAATATCAAAATTAGTATGTTTTCATCAAACCAATAGTCAATGATTATTATTTAAATTTTTTTAAGTTAGATTAGTAGTTATTGACAAGGTTTTCAAATTTTTTAAATCTAATCTGACAGCAGCGCCAAAACTTATTAGACCTAATTGTATAAGAAAATTTCTAACACTTTCTGAGGAATATTATCTAATCCACAGTGACTGTAGCGAAAACTTATTGACAAAATTTCGACACAAGCGCAAAGACTAGCCCAAAGTCCTGAACAACGGTGCGAAACTTATTAACCAAATATAACTTGTATACTTATGAAGAATTGTTTTGTCGTGAACTCATTTAAAGATTTAGTTTGGTCTTAAAAGCTACTTGAGTGCCGCAGGTCGTACAAGTAATAAAAGTGGATCTATAAGTTCGCATATCATTCCCACAAAGATTGAAAAGAATTTAAACTTCAACTACCTACTTACTCAAGGATACATACTATTTGAACTTTCATTTAGAGTAGATTTAGTAACCTATAAAAAATTTTAATAACTAGAATCTACATTAAAAATTAAATTCTAAATATAAACTGGACTAAACCAATTTATTGTTGGAAGTAAACACTGGGATTTCACTGCTGTGAAATTATCAATTCCTGCATCATAATCTAATTCAATTTTCTCTTGAGTTAGAATTTGATTTGTCAAGAGGCAAGGTAGTATAGTTTAGATTCCTCATCTAACCATACGTTTCACTGATTAGAGATTCATGTTCATTCTTGAAACATGATTCTAATCAATTACTTGTAATTAAATTCCTACATAAGATCTTAGTATTTTCTTTTCCAATACTTCATACCCATTTCTTATATTTGTAGGAGTCTTGCTTCCCAAGGCAAGGGGCAATTTGCTGAATTTCTACAAAATGAATGGTGTCTCATCCTTAAAATCTGAAAGAGTTTTCCCTTTCCTTGATTAGATCTTAGCTAACACAGGATTAAGATCATTCCTCCAGACCAAAGAGAGATCTCTAATTAATTAAATTGATATATCACTGAACCCTTCTCAAACCATGAGCAAATTGAGGATTTATCGAAGTAATCTTTCAGAGCTCATTACTTCATCAATATTAGTCTAGCATACCCCTAAGTAATTGATCTATGCTCTCAGGAATCTCTATCTTTGTGTCACTTAGAGGGCCTCCTGGAAATTATAGCAAGACAATAGTCCTTTCATGGGTATAAGCTACTAAAATTGGGAACAATTGATTTCAAGAACAACACCATTCAATTAAATTCAACATTCGACTCGAGGAAATTTTCTTCTCATTGCCGTATGGAAAATGTCACCATAACTAACATCGAGATCTTTGCGGCGGAGATTGTGTTCTCAGCTGGATTACAGTGTACACTGAAATACTGATCAGGAAAATTCCACTGTACATGCAATCAACTGAAAAAATGATTTCCAGCTTTTGTTTAGAGTTCATTGAATTCAAACAGTAATCGTAAATGAATTTCAACATTTAATTTCAACTTCAAAACTTCTGAACAAATTACTGTTCAGATCTAGTAAACGGATAAAAAATCCCATGCTAACTATAATCTACGAAAGAAAGAAAATAAAAAGAAAAGAAAAGAAAAGAAAAATATAATACAAAAGAGTCCTCGACTCCTAGGCCTGCGGTTCGTTTCAATCTTGTGTCTTCCGCTTTTCGCGGTCGTTTCTATTTATAGAGCCTAAAAGTTTATTTTAAAATTGAGGCTATGTGTGAATCCCTAAAATTTTGGCCCAGATTTGCCTTCTCTATCGCAACCTAGAAGTTGTGTCGTGACAGAGTTTTGTGTTTTTGTTGCAGGTCCTTGTTGCATGTATGTAGTCGTCTGTCGCGACTTGAAGGTCTTGTGCTCCTTCTTGCTTTAGTTGCGGCTTGTGTTATTGTTGCTCTGATCTTCTTCCTTCAGTAGGAAAACTACGCCATGACAGAGTTTCGCTAATCCGCGACAATATTTTGTGGTATTCCTCAAGCGGTTATGTCCCAAGCATGCGATAACCATGTCGCGACACGGTTTCGGTCACGCGACCTGCGAGATTGGTGTCGAGACGAGTTTCCATGTCGCGACAAGATCTGCGTACGAGGTTCACGTTGCAGCAGCATCTTGCATCATCACGCATTTTGTTGAGACCCCGAAAGTGCAGTAGCGACAAAGGCTTGTTGCTACTGAGCTTGACTTCTTGTTGCAACTTTGTTCTGATGTTGCGACATGACTTCTTAGTATTGTCAATATTTGTTGTTGCGACCCAGTTTTCTTGTTGCGACACTTACTCTTCTGTGTTCAACTTACTCGTGCTGTCGCGACCCGATTTGTTATGTCGCGACATGACTTCTTTGCATTTTTGTTGAAACCTCTGTCGCGACCTAGATGTTGTGTCGCGACCTTTTTTCTCTTTGTTCATCTTATTTATGTGTTGCGACATTAAGATCCATGTCGCAAAATAGACTTATGTCCTCAGCTTGAAGTATGTTGCAACGTTGGGTTCCTTTTTTGTGACCAGGCCAGTTTAACAAGTAAGCGTCATTTGTCGCGACATAAATTTTCTTGTCGCGACTGAGCTTCTTCTTTCAGTGCTCTTTTCTGTCTCAACCAGCTCCTCCATGTTGCAAGAGTTAGTGTCGCGATAGAGTAGACTCTGTCGCGACATAGATTATGCCTTTTGGTCTTTCATTATGTCGCAACATGACTGATCTTTGTCTAAGCTGGCTTCTTCCCATTTCATGTCGCGACATCTTTGTCTTTGTTGCGACATGGCTCATCTTCCAATTTTAGATCTTGTGTTGCGACACGAGAGAAAATGTGTTGCGACACGATTTAGCCATTTGCTTAGATGTTTGTTGCAACATAGAGAAGAGTACATCACGAAAAGAGCATTGTAGTGTTTTCTCTTCTTTCTTTTTGGAAATTTCTCATTTTTGAATTAACTCCTGTAAAACACAAAGTTTGTAAATAACCCATATTTTGGCATTAAAACAGCTCTGAAAATGCTTAAAACAAGCCAGAAAAATGGATTAAAAATAGATGAGTTTAAGACTTATCAAATTCCCCAAAACTTAAAGTTTTGTTTGTCCCTAAGCAAAGAAAAGAAGATTTGTTTGTCCTCAAACAATTTAGCTTTATTTTTAAGGACATTTTTACACATTTTGCATAAAATGCGCAACGAGATTAGGCCCAGTCGGTTGCGGCTTAATTCCTCTCAAATTTAGTTTTAGTTTAGATTTAAAAACCAGCTTTCAATTATTATTCACAAGCGACTAATGAATTATAATATGTAAACAATTCAATCAATTAATCTGATCTACATTATTGTGTGATGGTTTTTCCCTTTCTCCTTGATAGGATTACCTAATCTTGGGACTCTACATAGTAGTACGTAATTTCTTTTAGCTCTTCAAAGTCTATGTAGCATTTTCATATTAGTCTCACTAATGTAATTAGGTCTTTAGGCTTGCAGAATTTAACTTGGAGTAATTGGGTAGATAAGTGGGAATTTAAGCTAAAGAAATTTTGACTTTCACTCTTCAAGTGTGTATCTTTGCCTCTATCATTCATCCTTTTCTTTTCTACTAATGTCTGAAAAATATATTCCCCAAAACTTGTCCTTGATGTATCATATTGCATATTCTCAGCTTGACATCTTTTAGAGAGAAGTTATCTTTTTGCTTTTATTTTACTTGTCAAATTTTTTTAGGATTAGTACAATGTCTTATCTTCTTAGGCTTTCTACCACTCTTAGAGAACTTTGGGTTACTTGACTCCCATACCGATTGGCATTAGGGCACTAGGTGTTGAAACACCCACAGAACAGTATTAGAGATAGGAAGGCCCTGAAGACAAAAACTTAATCCTATTTGACAATTTACAATTTTGACTTCTTCTCTGCATTCTTTTCCATTTCTTCATTTGTTCTTTTCTTTTTCCATCATTCATTCTTGTTTCCTTTCAAATCAACATAACATTCCCCCAAACTTGTCCTTTTATGTATTTTGAAGTTCCGTCACGAAACTTTACGGGCAAATAAGGGTTCTTTTACTGTAAAGAATAGGAGCCAAAGGAAAGGGTTGAGGCTTTTTAATTGCTATTTAAATGAAGAAACTAGACAATTTGGCTCAAATACCGGAACTAGAGTATATGCTTATGCCATTCTATGAGGTAGGCTTGAAAGACTCAAACTTCGAGGATGGCCCTATCACTCACTTCTGTTAATTGGTATTGCCTAGGATTTCGCCTTGAATAATAATTGAACAAGTTCTAGGACCTTGAACTGTTTGATTGTGGCGAACCCCGAGAAGATAATCCTAATCCTTCACGAATTTGTTCAAGGAACATTTTACCACTGTGCATTATTTTTTCGAGGACTTGGCTGACCTTATTGTTTATCTATGATTTCCAAAGTCTTATTTGTCTTTGTCTATTTAATACATTTTCTTAAATCCCGAACCTTAAACTTCATTCTAGCTTACACATGCAGCTTCCTTTTCAATTCATTGAGGCCTATCCACAATTTCAATTACACTTATTGTTGGACAGAGATGGTTATCATGCTAATTCAATACATCATTTTATCATGCAAAAGCGAACCGAGAATGACATCAACAACTTATTTAACTCAATCCAATGTATCAAGACAATTCACCATCATTGACCAACTCATTTTTCACATCAGGTTCATTCATTTATTCAAAACAAAAATATAATCTAATAAGCAATTAACACAAGACAAAAAGAATTGTATATAGAATCATTAAGAAAATTGTTGTTGATCTTTTATTAAGAGGGATGATTACAATTTTTGATTTGGAGAGAAAGAGGCTACAAGGGTTCATCTCTTTCTTTTGTAGGATTTGGGAATTTTTAGGTTAGGAGGTTCAAGGTGGAAGCTAGCTAAAGATGGAGGAAGCTTGAGTATTGAGATGTTTGGTTTCTCTCTCTCTGGAGGTTCTTTCCTATTGAAGAGGCAATGATCATTGGTATATTCCACCTGAGTGATCAATTCATCTTGCCTCATACCTATGTTATTCATGGTTCTTGAAGGATGATGAGCATAGTGTGCATGTTCTTAAATTTGAATTCATCTGATCTAGACTTTCATTCCAGAACTTTTGTCTGTAATTGTTGTCCATCTCTAGCTCCTTGTCCCTCTTCTCCACAAGCTTCCTAAATTCCTTGAACTGTTCCTTGTAGAGATACTTAAACTCCTCTGCCTTCTGCTGCATACTACTGTAACACCCCGAAATATACCCTAGTAGTTTTCGGACATGTTTAGGTTTAATAAAAGTTAAAAATGAATTTTCGAAATAAACGATAGACGGAGGAAATTAAAATGAAAGATAAAGTGGTAAATATGTAATTTACCACTTTGGGACTCTAAAATGGTCATAAAAGGGAAAGACTAGGGGTGTTAATGTATGAAATGCTTGAAAATGAAATGCAAATAGAAGGAGTTATGTGCTTAAGGCAATTAGAGACTTAAAACCAAAAATGGAGTTTTATTTGTCTTGACCAAACATGGCCTTAACAAAACAAATGGATAAGAACAATTGGTCTCTCATTTTTTTGAGAGACAACGTAAGAAGAAGGGAAGGAAAAAGAAGAGAGTAAGAGGAAGAGAAGAAGAAGAGAAGAGAAGAAGAAAGGAAGATTCAAAGGTATGGAACTTTGTATAGATTTGTATGGATACATGTTTGTGGGTTGTGGGTTGTAAGAAACCTAACCCTATAATGAATTCTTGTATGGAATCAAGAGTATGGATTCTAACATTGAGTATGATCTTTGGATTTTTGTATGGAACTATGACTATTAGTATGGATACATGTTTTGGGTTGTAAGAAACCTAACCCTAGAATGAATTCTTGTATGGAAATCATCACAAATCCCTTTGTTTTTCTAGGGTTTTGTTATGAGAGGACCTAGAGTTCCCATTACATGTGTTTTTGGGTTCTAAAGGTTATGTAAAGTATGGGCATGTTTGTTCTTGTTCTAGGTTTTGATAGGAACTTTTCCCAACCCTAGATTTCTTGAAGTTGGGTTGAGTAAAACCCTAGGCATTGTATAAGATATGAATAGAAAGTATGTTTGAGTTCAATAGAGTGCTTATCGATGGGTGCCCAGAAAGATGGTTGAGTAGAAATGAAGTTCTGAGAATTGAATATGGAGTGGTTTTGATGTGTATATTGATTATTGAATTGATTTGGGTAGCAAAATATGGAAAAGGGAGAAAACCACCTTTACGGGAGAGTTCGAGGGTGGTACCGGTACCAAGCAGTGAATGCCGGTACCATAAGTGTTATCAGGCGGTATCGGTACCGTCTTGTACCATTGCTCTATTACGAACCGAGTGTTAGTATTTTGACCCATAACTTGGTCATTTCTTATCCGAATTGAGTGATTCAAGTGGATAATTAAACTAGACTTCAAGGAAAGAAAACACCCTGAAATAGGTACCTTCAAATTCTGACTCTATTTGTCCCAAAATTAAGCTCAATGTGAAATTTGTTTATGTTCAAGCCAATTTCTGCTTTAGTTTTGATCATAGAGTAGTCTAGGTTGTTTAGGACATATCTTGAGTTTCGGTGCTCCAATTTGGGTGATTCCAGTTGGAGAAGAACTCTTAGCACCTTAGCTTCAAAGAATCTGAGAGAACCCGATTAATAGGATATGGGTTAAGACCCACTGAAAATGGGTATTACGAGACTATTCCTAGTGTAATACGGATAAGCCCGACTAGTTGGCATGAAAATGCCATAACTTGAGTTGGATAGTCCAATTGGAATGATTCCAATTTCTAAGTAAAGTAGATTCATAGAGGAACAAGAATACATGAATGATGTGTGAATACATAGGCATCATACAATAGGCATGAAACAAGAAAATTATAGGAAATGCAATATGTATAGATGTGTTCATGAAACATGAATATGATATGAAATATGAAAACGAACTGAAACATGAACATGAACATGAAAGGAAATATGTCATGAACACATAATGTGGTTAAGTTATATATGATTATTATCACATATAATCTAGAAAAGATAACGAATGATATGAAATACATGAATGAGTGAGTGCACGTTCTAATCGGTGCTTTGGCACTCTTGCTAGTGCTGGCGCCTTGCATTACGTGGGCGAGGCACGTTCTGATGCAATTCCATGCGAGGAAATCACATTTGCTCTTTGAATGAATGAAACGGGACGGGTTCCAGCAGTAGATCTGTCGTGAATGTAAAAACTTCTATAAGTAATATGTAGAGATTGCAATATTGAATGTGAGATCCGCATTGCCTGCGAATGACAAACGGGGCCAGGATTCAACAGCTGAATACATCGTGAATGTCGACTTCTTTAGTAATATGTGAGATTGCAATATTGAATGTGAGATTGCAATATTGAATGTGAGATCACGTACTTTCTTTGAATAATGAAACGGGACGAGGATTCAACAAGCGAATGCATCGCGAATGTCGACCACATAGCCATATGTGAAATCCTGGCCCGAAGCGCGAAAGAAAAAGAAAGAAAGAATGATTGAGAAAGAGTATTTTGAACAAGTATAAGATACGAAGTACCAGTATAAGTTCTGTAGTACCTATGGGTACTTTTATTTTAAAGAAAAATCTCACGCCATTACCTATGGGTACTTAGTATCAGTATTATAAGTATAGTTAAATGCTATAAGACTAAGTCTCATAGTCTGAAACATAAGATACATGCAAGTATAAGATCCAAAATACAAGAATAAGATCCGAAATACAAGCATAAGCTCCGTAATACAAGTATAAGAACCTAAATACAAGAATAAGATCCAAAATACAAGCATAAGCTCCGTAATACAAGTATAAGATCTGTAAGATAAATAAGATCCGAAATACAAGCATAAGCTCCGTAATACAAGTATAAGATCTATAAGATAAGTATATGCTCCGTAATACAAGTATAAGATCCGTAAGACAAATATAAGCTCTGTAATACAAGTATATAATCAATAAGACAAGATATGCTCCATAGTACAAGTATAAGATCTGAAGTACAAGTATAAGTTCTGATGCCTAAGGTACCTTAGTAAAGGTCTAAGCTCTACATGTAACTCTGAGGAGATATTAAGTATAAGTATGTGTCCTCTGAGGAGACTGATATAAGTATGTGACCTACGGGAGATCGGAATAAGAATAAGTCTGCGCCGCCAGTGTAAGATGCGAGAGTAAGTCTGAGAGTTTGCTATAAGTATGGCTCGATCTGTATACGAGAGATCTAAACAAGCATAAGTTGGTTACAAGGATAATTATGTAGGTAAATGTGTTATATGAATTCATGAAGATTCTGATATATGTTACTGTTATATGTTTATTATGATTCAGTATAAATGCATGTGTACTAGTATAAGTTATAAGATACGTTTCCCCACTAAGCATAAAGCTTAGCACGGGTTTTTAATCCGTGTAGGTACAAAGGAGGACATCTGCGATCTTCCGTATACAGTTGGGCCAGCACACTAGTAGGGGTTCATCACAGTATGTCCCGCGCTCTGATTTGTAAATGTAAAAGTACAGTTTTTGTATATGTAAATGGGACTCAATATATGTGTATAGATTTTGATGGACACCACTCCGGTGGTAGTTCTTTTGTATATGTAAATGATTTTTGTTATTATAGAAATTGTTTGTATACCTACAGGTACAAGTTCAGCTCTGAGAAGGTAAAGAGTCCCAGTATATAGTCTCGCGCCCCGAACTCGATTTGGATCCGCCATTCGGGTCGGACCGGGAATCGGGGTGTGACAACTACTTTCTATCTTTTCTTCTCTTTTCTCTAAAAAGGTCAGCAAATCTGCATCCCTTTTTAGTTGTTCATTATAGAAGGTATTTATCTTCGAATCTAACCTTTGCATTAATGCTCTTTCTCTCCTCTCCATTTCTCCTTCCACTCTTCATCCCTCTGCTTGAGTAATTGTTCCCATCTTTGCTCTCTCCTTTTGAATTCAGCTTCAAGGAATTCTTCTTTGATCCTCTGTTGTTGCTCCGACATTTTCTCTCTCTCCTCCATTTCTTTCTTTATTGACGCTAGCATGTTCATTATCTCTGCATTTCCTTCATTGCTCCTTGAGCATTCTGCTGGTTTAGAAAAAGTTTCCCTTACATCAGGAGGAGAATTTATCAATGGACTCCGCCCATATTGCGCATTTCATCCTCTGATGGCAGTTGGCTCCCAATTGGGATTCGTTCCATCCCTACTGGTTCATCTTCTTCTTCTTGGGGCTCCTTTGCTACTTCCATAATTTCCATCTCCTTCATTTTTCTTCTCTTTGGTCCCTTGATCACTCTTGTCAGTGTCAAAGGAGAAACCTTAGGACAGGTTTCCTCCTTTGCCCATATTCCTTTCTCCCGACGAACGCAGTCGGTGATAGTTGGATGGGGGATCATCCCCTTTTCACAATCTTATGGAAGGTTTTGATAGATGTTTCAATAATCTTCCCCACGTCAAACTTGTATCCCTTTAGTAGGGCATACAAGAGAATGGCTTCATTCTCCCTTATTATGCTCAGATGCTTAGTGGGAATAATAACATAAGTGATAAAATAAAACCAGACTTGGCTTCTTCTGTTAGGGATCCCCTGTGGATGGATTCATGAGGATTTTTCCTTGTTGAGTTCCATTTCCCTTTTCCTCCCGTTAGGAAGTTGACAATCTTGTCATGATTGGGTTCTCCAAGTAGTCTTTTGAACTTATACCCATTCTTGGGGTCTTTGGTTTGTAGAACCTCATTGATCCTTTCATGACCCATGGGGACCCATACTCCTTTGACGTAGACTAAGTCCTCCCTCATATCTATCATATTGGAATAGAACTCCCTGACCACTGCAGCAAACCCAGGTGGTTTGTGCTTGCCAGGCCTCTGACCCATTTTTTGATTATCTCGGCAAACGGTGGGATCAGGCATTATCAAATCTCGTTTCTCAGTAAGCCTTTGTTGCTTAGGTTCTTTCCCCATAAGAAGTAGGCTTCATCTGAAATGAAAGCTTCGTTGTCTTCTACTTCCTTAGCTTGCTCAACTGTACCTTTTTCAGCTCTTTTCTACCTTTTTTCTTTTTGAGTAGGGTTCTGTGCCTCCTCGCACTTAGGTTACGCTGCTGGGTTGTCTCGATCCCGAGGTTCCAGGATGAACCTCTCTGCTACCGATTGTGTACTATTCCATCAGCTCATTGAGATTTGGGACTAAGGTCTGGGATTCTGCCATTGATAAGATATGTATTTAAGGTTAAAGGTCTCTGAAGTCTAGGGTTTTTAGAAATCAAAGAGAGAAATGTGAGGTTTTGGTGAGAGTGTGAGTGATATGGAGCAATGGGAAGGAGTGGCTTTTTAGTTTTGGAGAACTTCTTCAGTTTATGGCTCAATAAATGAATGTTTCTCTTCGGGGGTCATGACAATTAATGATTAGGTCACAACAATATATTTTGAATTCACTTGTGGAATTTATTGTGTGACCCAAAAAAATTGAAAATTTTCACCCCATTCTTTAAATTTCATGTCGCGACACACTTTAGGTTTATGCTTGTATTTAAATCGTAGTAGAAAATTTTGTTGCCCCATGACACATGTCATTGGACTGAACATGTCTACATGTTACAATCTATGAATAGCGACAAGAATTTACTCTGTCACTTGATGAAAGACAGTTCACCTGGCTGAGAAAATTAGATTTGTGACAAATTGTTGAAGGTAAAATAAGTGCTTATTCTGTTGCCATTTACTTCAGTTTCAAAAAATTTGTGCGCTTCTTGAGGAAAGAACAGTGCAACATCTTGGCGAGTTACATGCGTGACTGACTTTAATATAAAACACCTAATTTTCTTATAAATTGTCTTAATCAATCAATTCCTTATTTGCGACTTAAACCTTTTCCTAACTTATAATATAGTGTCATGACATAGATTATTTTATCGCGACCAGAATTTGCTTTCCCAGTGCAACTTAAAGCGCCTTCAATTAGGTTAATCGCACAACTCAGTCAAATTTTCAGTTCAAACATTGTGTAAGACATATCTAACATGGAAAATCATCAATTCATTCTTAAACAACTATCTTATTAAAACACATCAACATAGTATTCAAGTAATTGGCAACTCTTTTAAATAAGATATGTCATTATTACAAATGAGTTTTTAGGAATGAGAAATACTCCCCCCTTGGAGTCATTTGCACTGTTCAACAGCGGGGTGTTTACAATAAAATCCTGATTCTAGTTCATTTCTTCCTGTCCAAAATAGAAAATTTTAGCTAATTACCAAGCTTCCAAAACTTCTAACAAATCAAAATTTAATAATCCAAAATCACAGAAAAAATAGCCAATATAAATCTAAGCAAATAAGAAATAATAAAAAGAAATTCGAAACGGTTTGCCTCGAGAAACTTCTCAATTTAAATATGTAGCTAGACCGCGAGTTTGAAGTGTTCCATTTAGTCATTTTCTTTCTCTTTTCAAATAGAATCTACTTCATGTATGCTTCTTCTAAGATAATGCTTTAACCTCGACCATTTACTTTGAATTCATTTCAGTTGAGTCTTTGTTATTCTCTAAAGAGTGTACCATGCATTACTAATATCATAGACCACTCATCTTGATTTTAGTTTCCTGGAAGAGCTTGAGCCTAGAGTTTGTATAAGAGAACTTGTTCTGCGCCCGAACTCCCTCTGTAGGATTTTCTTATCCTTTACCTCTTGGTCTTTTCCTTATAGATTCTGGCATTGTCATAAGCTTCATTTCTCAATTCTTCCAGTTCATTCATTTGGAGTAGTCTCTTTTCCTTGGCAACTTGGAAATCATAGTTCAATTTCTTGATGGCCCACATAGCTTTGTATTCCAATTTTAAAGAAAGATGACAAGGTTTTCCATATACAATTATGTATGGGGACATTCCAATGGGAGTTTTGTAAGCAGTTCTATAAGCCCACAGTGCATCATCTAGCTTTATAGATCAGTCATTTCTGCTTGCATTTACTATCTTCTCTAGAATTTTCTTTATCTCCCTATTGGAAATTTCAACTTGCCCATTTAATTGAGGGTGATAAGCCAATCCCATCATATGTTTGATTCCATATCTGCTCATGAGTTTTGCAAATACTTTATTTGCAAAATGGCTTCCCTCATCACTGATGATTGTCATGGGTGCCCCAAATCTGCTCAAAATGTTTCTTTGTATAAACCCAACAATTGTAGTGGCATCGTTTGTGGGACAGGATTATTTGCCTCCATCCCGTTTGTTCTAATCCACAGCTAGGAGAATGTATGTATTGCTAATGATGGAAAAGGGTCCCATAAAGTCTATTCCCCATACATAAAAAATCTGCACTAGATTCCACAGCTAGGGCATTTTGTTTCTTAACTTCTTATGTTGCATTCTCACAACAAGCATCCTGATGTTTTACCATTCAAAATAGTCTTTGAATAGAGTAGACGATAAAATCCCGATTGGAGAAATTTCTGGGTTGTCTTGTCTCCTGCAAAGTGCCCTCCATATGGTGATGCATGACATTTTTCCATAATACCACCTTGTTCTGTTTCTAGGACACATCTCCTTATGATCATGTCTGCTCCTCTTCTATACAATAGTGGGTCATCCCATATATATAATCTGCAATATGTTCTCAATTTCCTCTTTTGTTGGTAGCTGAATTCACATGACATAATTCCCTGACTAAGTAATTGACAATATCGACGCATCTTAGGGGTGTTTGTCTTTGGCAACATCATGGCGTTCATCGGGAAAATTTACGCTATTTACGCCTTTTTCTATTCTAGTAGTTCTCTCCAATCTAGACAAGTGATTTGCTATCACATTGTCACTACCCTTCTTGTCTTTGATTTCAAGATCAAACTCTTGCAGTAGTAGCACCCATTTGATCAATCTCGGCTTTGCATTCTTTTTTGCCATTAAATATTTAGTGCGGCATGATCGAGTGTGTATCCATGACATGGAGATTTGATATATAAGGTTTGAATTTTTCATGCAAAAACCATTACGCATCTCTCCTTCTCTATGGGTAGAGTAGTTTTCTTATGCCTCATTCTTGAATGTTTTGTTGGCATAGTATATGGCCTTGAAGATCTTTTCGGTTCTCTATCTGTCTGACTCCATTGCACCAATCACTATCATCACACATAATTTCAAATTCATTGCTCGGTCACGGTATTTGGCATGGTGGGTATACTATTTTGGTTGTTTCATAAGCGCTCTCTTGCGCCGATTCATCAAAATCAAATTTTGCATCTTTTTCCAACGATGCACCACGATAGTTTGGAGATTTTGAAAAATCCTTAATGAATCATACGTAAAATCAACATATCACAAGGCTTCTTATGCCCTTCCTTTGTTGTAGGTGGTATGAGAGTTTTTATAACAACAATCTTTTCTTGGTGTACTTCTAATCCGTGCAATCTTGGCCTTTGAAGCCGATACCTTATTTTGATTACCATGAAATGGCATTTTCCCCCGGTTAAAGCTAGATTTTTGTCTTAGCACCTCACAATCTTGTTTCTAAGTTTCTCGGACAATCTTCAAGCGGATCCATGGGCGAAGTCATCCATAAATATTTCCATAACCTTTTCCGCAAGTCGGAAATACCGCCATCCTTACATCTTTGAAAAGTGGCGGGGCATTACATAATCCAGATATGGCATCATACGAGAAGGACACATAAGGACATGTAAATGTTTGATTTATTGCAATCTGGTTATAACGAATATATCCATCCAAGCTTGATAATGGGAGTGCCTTGCTAACCTGTCCAACATTTGGTTAATGAAAGGTAGAGGATAATGGTCCTTTCTAGTAGAAGTGTTTAGTTTCCTATAGTCTATGCACACTCTCCATCCTGTCACAGTTCTTGTAGGAATCAATTCATTCTTCTCATTTCTTATCACAGTGAATCCTCCCTTCTTGGGAACCACATGTACTAGGCTCACTCAAGGACTGCCTAAAATTTCATTTATAAAGCCTATATTTAGCCATTTCAGTACTTCTTTCATTACTAGATTCAGCCTTCTTCAATGCTCTATAGAAGTTCTAGCATTCTCCTTCAACAAGATCTTGTGCATACAGACTGAAGGACTGTTTCCTTTCAAATCTTCTATAGACTAAGCTATTGCTTCATTATATTTTCTGAGAGTCTCCAACAGTTTTTGCTCTTCTAGCTTAGTTAATCTAGCTGAAATGATTACTGGCTTTCCTTTTTCTGGTTGTAAGAAGGCATATTTTAAGTGTTTAGGCAATTCCTTTAGTATTAAACCTTCTAAACTTTTGTTTTCTTCATAACTACTGGATATTTCTGCACTGTTCTCTCTAACATTAAATACTGAATCTTTTTGTTTGAAATTGGAGTTCAGAAATTCAACTTCAAGATGCTCAAGATACTGGAAATTCATCTCATTATCATTCATTGAATTGAAAATTACAATCGATGGATCGTTCATAGCCCAGCCAGGGAATTTTTTTCTACAAATTCACAATTAGCACTTCTAAGTTCTGGTTGTTTCAGACTGTCATTGAGATTGAAATGCATTGCTTCATTTCCAACTCTGAGAGTCAGGTCTCCTTTTTTCACATCAATCAATGTTGCTCCTGTTGCTAAGAAGGGTCTTTCCTACTTGACGATTAGGACATTTGTCTTATATATTTATATTCACGAAGTCCACTGGAAAAACAAATTTTCCTACCTTGACTAGCACATCTTCAAGGATACCCTCAGGATGGGCCAATGTTTTGTCTGTCATCTGCAGGGTCATTGCTGTGGGAGTAAGCTCCCTCAAACTTAGTCTTTTAGCAACAGACAGGGGCATCAAGTTAATGTTGACCCGAAATCACACGGTGCAACACATGTCGGCATTCCTGATCATCGCGAGGTATAGTGAAGGTACTGGATCACGCCTTTCTGGTATGAACTTACGAGATTCTTGCCTTTGCGGGTGCATTAGGCTCACTATCCTTCCTCGATAAACTTTTCTCTTTTTTGCTCAACGGATCTTTCATGAATTTTGCATAATGAGACATTTGAGTTAATGCTTATGAGAAGGGAATGTTGATCTCTATCTTCTTAAACATGTTTAAGAATTTAGAAAGCCCTTTCACTCCGATTTTTCTTCTCTGACCTTTGAGGAATGGGCCCCGGAGGATTATAAGCCTTCACTCCTTCCTTCCTTCCCTACTGCTTAGGATGCAATTATGCTAACTTTTCCTTCTCTGTAGCTTCTGAACTATTCTGCTCATGTTCTTCTCCAATCTTAGCTTGTTTCTTTTCCTCGATATTCTTCCTTTCTACTCTCCTTTCATCTAACTCACTACCACTTCTCAGATTCACTGCCATATAGTCCTTAGGCTTTTTCTGCATAGCTTGAGCCAGTTGCCCAATCTGCATTTCTAGATTCTTCAAAGAAGCATTGGTGTTTGCTTGAAATATTGTTGTGTTTTCTTGGAAATTTTCAAAGTCAGAAATTTTTTTCTCATGTAGATTCAAAATCCTTTTGTTATCTGACATAAAATTAAGCATCTGATCTTCAAATGATGGAGTCAACACTACGATCCTAATAATACGCTCTGCTTTCCCTCTGCATTCTTTGGCTGTTTGAAACTGAGCTAAGTATAAGCTTGATGGTGGTTCTTTTCATATCTGGTTCCCTGTTGTGCTTTTCCATATGAAAAGATTTCATGGTTTCTTAGTCTTTGGTATTTCGTAGTGTGTAAGCCCGAGGTTAAGGGTTGAGCTTAAAAAGTATAACTCTTGTTTGCATTTAGAGTGCTATGTAGTGACCCAGAGGCCGGCCCAACTTGGAGTTGGCGGTTGACAAGAGCTCCAGGAACGCTCGTTTAATTCTTTCAAAATGATATACAAACAAAACATTTCTTGGGAGTTAACTATTTGGTGCAAAATTTTTCCATATTTCAGAAAATATGATATGCGTTGTTATGTATCACTTTGCACAACTCACTTTGTCTTCCTTCTGTCTGTCGAAACTGCTTTTGCCGATAAAAACTATCACGCTAAGCATTTTTCATGCGTAGTGGTTACATACAGTTCTATTTCAACATTCAATTTCCAACCTGACATGCATTTAACATCAAACCATGCCTATTATATCAACACTTATACTCTTGCTATTCATTTTAATATTTCATTTTTACAAATCATTTATCATATCCACCCGACATGCATTTCAATGCAATAATTCAATTCACAATTCAATTTATGAGATTTAAGCATATCACGTAAATCCCTTTTCACTTTTCGTCAATGTTGGTTATTTCACTTTGACTATTCAATTCACATTTATGACGGATTCCGTTTGATGAATCTCGTCCTTATCATCATTCGGTAATGTGCTTACACATTTAAAAATTCGGTCTCCCATCATGACTGATGCCGTTTGGTGCACCTCGATGTGTGGTATCACTTAAATGCCATACGCCATCATGACAGATGTCGATTGGTGCATCCCGCCAAGTGTGACGTGGACAATTTTGAGGGTGCCTTCGCGGATCTGCGTTGGTGCATCGAATCCAGGTGGTTCATTCGGTATATCATTCAATTCAAGATGTCAGGAATTGACCGATTCGTTTACAATTTGATTTATCATTCCCATTCATTCGGTTTTCAAATATCAAATTTCAATTCCATTTTCTCTTTCGTATTATCTTTTCA
Organism: Tetrastigma voinierianum; assembly: GCA_016808115.1. Classification (NCBI taxonomy): domain Eukaryota; kingdom Viridiplantae; phylum Streptophyta; class Magnoliopsida; order Vitales; family Vitaceae; genus Tetrastigma; species Tetrastigma voinierianum. The sequence goes on along the minus strand of JAEQBH010001837.1, from coordinate 55,624 downwards.
AAGATATACTCAATCTATGTACTCATTTCATATACTCATTCATGTACTCATTTCATTTTTACTTGGTAAACTACCAAAATACTTGAAATAAGAATATAGTCGAGAAACAATAGAAAATTTGTCAAATCAAAACTTCCTTCTCTTCAATCTCGGTCCTAGGTTAGGCGATCATCACCCGTCCCTTGAACCTCTTCAAATCTCTTCTTGTATGTTGCTTGGTCTCTTAGGAGCAAGAAATGGGAAGCAAAGCCAACCAAAACTTGATCTCTTGCCAAACCCTAGCTTTTCCCCCTTTTTCTCCTCTCTTCTTCCTCAAAAACAAGATTGCTCATATAATGAGCCCTAAGACCACATTTTTGGCCTTTATATTCCTTAAATCCATAAGGCCTTGTTTGTACTAACCCATTTAAGTGTAAGGCCCGTATTTGCCTACTCATTCTTATTCCTCATTTTCTCCTTCTTGGTCTTTAATTCATTTATTCTCTTAAAGAAATGTTTTGGCTCCAAGGAAACCCATTATTTCATTTAAATACCCTATTATTCGCTGGCCATCCATTTATCATAAATTCATGAAATTTATTCTTTATAGCAAATTGACCCTTAGGTCCCTCATTTTACAATTTTTCCACATTTGCCTTTTTTAATGGTTTATTAGGGTTCCTCGATTTCTGTTTTAGCATATAATATTAAATCATATGCTCACCTTTCAATTTACATTTCACAATTTGTCAATTTATCAATTTTTCGAAAAACCCAGTTGGCTCAATTCATACATCGGAATATATAATAAAATTATTATAAAAATTCTAGAATTATTTTGGAAGATTAAGTCTTGTGCCTCCTCAACCTAGTAGGGCTCTTAACATAATACCCCTTACCACTGTTTCTCCTTCCTTCTCTCACTGCTCCAACTTCATGTGCAGTGTGCATCCTTTTCTTATTGCTACTCAGCTTGTTCATTATTGCATAGAAGCTTGGCTATGGCTATAGTTCTATCCAAATCAATCAGACCATTTCCTCATCTCTTGTTGCTCCTAAGATTTAGATGGAGTCTTGTAGTTGCATTGGTAAGGTCTTCAATAACTTGCCTTGCCTCCTCTGCACTTCTCTTAAAACCTCCACAATAGGATGCATCAATTATACCCTTGGAGGTATAATTCATGGCATGGTAGAAAATGTCCATCTGAGTTGTCAGATTTATCCCATGCATAGGGCACCTCTTCAACAATCTCTTGAACCTCTCCAATGCAGTGTAGAGACTCTCATCCTTCCCTTGCTTAAACACGGTGATTTCTCCTTGTAAAGAGACCAAATGATGTATATGTGAAAATATGGTCAAGGGAGTGAATGTGGTAAATACTCAAAAACTAATTTGAAACAAAAGTAAGTGTACTGGCGGGAAATAAAAAGTATTACCAACACTCATCCCCTTTCCGCAAGTGCACGAGGTCATACAAGTAATAATGTGGACTCTAAAAGTTCGGATATCGTACCCATGAGGATTAGAGGTTCTCTCTAATTGGAATTTGATCACCCCGATTACAAGGGCTCTTCGCTGTTAGGCGTCAAATAAGATGTGGAATAAATCAATTTAATTTAAACAAAAACTGATTTAAAACTAATCCTAAAAAATCTACCAAATAAACAACTACTTAATTCTAAAAGGTATGAAAGAGAGTCACTAGGGATGGGGATAATTATTTTAAGCAGTTTGCATTTACTTGGTCTGACATTTGTGAGTTGAATCTTTAGATTTTTCAAGAGCAGTAGTATAGCTTGGATTTCTCCATACACCATACATTTCACTATCTAACACACCATATTCCTTTTCGGGACAAATGGAGTCCTAAATAGCTACTTGTAAAATTTGGCATTCTTTAAAGATTTGATTGTTTTTCTTTTCCAATACTTCACGACCATTTCTTAGGGCCCGAGAAAATTCTGCCTATAAACGGAGATAATGCAAGCCTTCTCCAATGTAATTGGTATCTAGATCCTTCAAATCTAATAAAATTTTCTATCTCCTTGATTAGATGCTGCTAACGAGGATCAAGATCCTTTCATTAGACTAAGAGGAGAAATCTACGATCAACTAAGTGATACATCATCTAATTAATCCTCACACCATGAGTAAATTATTGATCTATCAAAGTAATTTTTTAATTCATTAGTTACAAGATATTAGTCTAACATACCCCTAAGTTGCAGCTCTTTACTCTGAGGAATCTCCATCTGTGTCCTTTCGAGAGGCCTCACAAAAATCGAGCAAAGATACAGCTCTTTTTTGGGTATAATTTCTTAATATTCAACCAGTTCATTATATGAGCAGTACCAATTATATAAATTGATGGCTTCAAACCCACTTGAAATAATTGGCTGCAAATCTGAATGTTGCTCAATTAATCACAACCTGAGGGTGTTTAATGTTCCATTCTTGGATTCCAATCATCACTAATCAAACAGTAAGAAAATGAAGAAAGAAATCAAGAGAAAGAAGAGAAACCATATTTGAGCTTAAATCTTCGCCTCAACAGTAAATAAATTGAATATCTAAGTACAGCACCAAAATCTCTTCAATATAAACAAAAATCTGCTCTAAAACTACTCTAGATATATTAAAATAAATCTGCGTAAAAACTAAGAAAATGGCGGTTTAGAGAGAAAACCCATGAGAGAAAATAAATTTTTAGCTTCAATCTTTATGCAGACATATTGAAAATGCGAGATCTACGTATCTGACACAAGAAATCTCTTCAATAGAAATAAATCTGCTCTAAAACTACTCTAAATCTAAAACAAATCAAAATGCGCGAACGGAAAATGGGCAGTCTAGAGAAACCCCATGAGAAGAGGCTCTCGATCTTCATTGCCTCTTTACCTAAAAAGCAGTATATAGGGTGAAATGGGCTTGAAATTAGGTCAAAATATCACTTTTCGGCCTTTTTTAGGTTTTTACAGCATTTTTGGTCGCGACCAAGTTTTAAGTCGCGAACATACTCTTCAGTCGCGACATACTCTCTTGGTCGCGACATACTTCTAAATCGCGACATACTTTCTGACAGTAACTTTGTTTTCTTCTCCAACATGAGTTCTAACTTCTTCATTTTAGCTTCGGATTAGGGCGTGTGAGTTCTCGTTGGAAAGATATTTGAATGCTAGGAATACGAGTCATGAGAATTTAGAACAATTTTATCAATTTCCAGATGGTACATAAAATTAATCTCACGATGGCAGCGTTGTGAGACTCGGTTATTCTTCTTTTTGAAATATATTGCTCATTTCTTGTCAATCGCAGCACTAATCAATAATCCTAAAATAAGATTTGAAGGAAATTTTATGAGTTTTAGATTAATATGGATATTAAATGCACAAAATAGCATGTGAAATGAACTCAAAACATAGATGATTTTTGCACTCATCACTCCTCTTCTCTCAGTAGTGAGAGCTGGAGGGAAAAATCTGCTCATGAATGCCTCCACCAGTTCTTCCCAAGTATTCAGTCCGCTAACAGATTGAAACCGTAATGGCTGCCACATCTCTCAATGAGAATGGGAAGAGTTGAAGCTTGATTACATCAGGTCTTACTCCATTCAGTTTCACAGTGTTTGTCATCCTCATAAATCTCCCCAGATGCTCATTTGGATATTTTGAAGGGTGGCCAGTGAACTAGTGTTGCTGCACCATTGTAATCAAAGATGGCTTCAGCTCAAAATTGTTTGCTTCAATAGGGGGTTATCTCACAGCAGAATATTCTTCTTGGATGATGGGCCTCCAAAATCCTCCATTGTGTTAGGCCTCTGTGGTCTCTCTTCTTCTTCTTCTTTTGGAATAGTCTGAAATCTTTCTATTTGATTAGTCATACTTCTATCTTCAGCACTGGTAGCTTTTCTCAGATTTTTCAAGGTTCTCTCAATTTCTGTATCTAGAGGCAGCAATTTTGCTTATGATTTTCTATGAATTTAATACCTTCCTGAAAATGGAAACACACTAAAATCAAACAGAGTCGGTGGTAACTAAAATTATATATTCATTTGGCTTCCAAACAAATCAATAGCTTATTCAGCCATTGTTGTTAAAACTGTTTTTGATGATTTTCTGAAATTTATGTAAAACAAAGAAAAATTTCCAAATTAGCATTTCTCTCTTTTGTCAGAATATTGATTTTTAAATTCTATCTATCCCCAACATCGGGCCAAAAACTTGTTAAGACCTAATTGTATATGCAAAATTTATGACACTTTCACCAAAGGAATATTATCTAATCCCCGGCAACGGCGCCAAAAACTTGTTAAGACCTAATTGTATATGCAAAATTTTTGACACTTTAGCGGAATATTATCTAATCCCATGCGGCGCCAAAACTTGTTGACCAAATTCCAACCACAATTTGCCAAAGACTAACTAAGTTCCGTGCGGCGCCAAAATTTGTTAACCAAATATAACATATAAGAAGAATTGTTTTGTCATTGAACTCATTTAAAGATTTAGTTTGGTCTTAAAAACTGCAAGTGCACAAGTCGTACAAGTAATAAAGTGGATCTATAAGTCCAGATATTGTACCCATAGAGACTGAAAAAAGAATTTAAACTTCAACTACCCCAACTACTCAAGTTCTATACTATTTGAACTTTCATTTCAGAGTAGATTTAGTAACCTATAAAGAATTTTAATAACTGGAATCCTACATTTAAAATTAAGAAAAGAATTAAATTCTAAATATAAATGGTGGGCAGTTATTCTTTATTAAACGGGATTTCACTATTGTGAAATTATCAATTCCTGCATCATAATCTAATTCAATTTTCTCTTGAGTTGGAATTTGAATTTGTCAAGAAGCAAGGTAGTATAGTTTAGATTCCTCATCTAACCATACGTTTCACTGATTAGAGATTCATGTTCATTCCTGAGACATGATTTTAATCAATTACTTGTAATTAGAATTCCTCTATAAGATACGGTATTTTCTTTCCAATACACTTCATACCCATTTTATGACTACAAAATTCTTGCTTCGAAGACAAAATGATTTGCTGGAATTTCACAAAAATGAATGGTGTCTCATCCTTAAAATCTGAAAGAGTTTTCCCTTTCCTTAATTAGATCTTAGCTAACACGAGATTAAGATCATTCCTCCAGACCAAAGAGAGATCTCTAATTGATTAAATTGATATATCACTGAACCCTTCTCAAACCATGGCTTGAGTGAGGATTTATCGATGTAACCCTTCAGAGCTCATTAGTTCATCAATATTAGTCTAGCATACCCCTAAGTAATTGATCTATGCTCTCAGGAATCTCCATCTCTGTGTCACTCAGAGGGCCTCCTAGAAATCAGAGCCAGACAATAGTCCTTTCATGGGTATCAACTACTAAAATTGGGAACAATTGATTTCAAGAACAACACCATTCAATTAAATTCAACATTCAACTCATTTTCTTCTCATTGTGCGAGAGAAAAGACCATAACTAACATCGGATCTTTCGGCGGAAGTTGTGTTCTCAAAAGCGGATTACGATTATTACACTGGAAATAGTGATCGAGAAAATTCAGCGTACATGCAATCGACTAAAGAAATGATTTCCAACTTTTTGTTGGAGTTCATTGAATTCAAGCGATGTCGTAAATGAATTTGACATTTAATTTCAACTTCAAAACTTACGAACAAATTATTCTTTGGATCGATAAACAAATCAAAAAGAAATCCCATGCTAACTACGTCTACGAAAGAAAGAAAATAAAAAGAAAAGAAAAGAAAGAAAATATAATACAAAAAGAGTCTGAGCTCCCGAAGTAATTACGATTTCGTTCAATGCTAGCGTGCCTTGCTTTGTGATCGTTTCTATTTATAGAGCCACACAAAAGTTTCGGCCTAAATTGAGGCTATGTGAATCTAAAATTTTGGCCTAGATTTGCAACTTCTACATCACGACCTAGAAGTTGGGTCGCATGGGAAGGGAGACGGATAGAGTTTTTGTGCTTTATTCTGAGTCCTTAATTTGCGAGGTATCTGATCGTGCATCCGCGACTTGAAGGTATTGTGCTCCTTCTTGCTTTAGTTGCGACAACGTATTGTTATTGCAGCCGATCTTCTTCATACTGGACATGGAAAAACTCGTCCGTGACGAGTTTCGCTGTCGCGACAATATTTTGTGTATTCTGAGCGGTTATGTCGCGGCATCGAATAACCATGTCGCAACAGGTTTTAGCGGTGCAATACCGCCGAAGTTGGTGTCGCGACCCAGGATTTCCACATGTTACCAGCAGATCTCTGATTCGATTCTGTATTGCAATAGCGTCTTGTATTATCTGCATTTATGTCATGACCCAGAAAGTCTATCGCGACAAAGGCTTGTTGCTACTGAGCTTGACTTCTTGTTGCAGCTTTATTCTGATGTTGCGACATAACTTCTTAGGATTGTCAATATTTGTTGTTGTTGTGCGACAGAAATTTTTCGCCACCAGTATTTCAGCTTACGTATACCAGCTAGTTTTTATGTCACGACATTACTTCTTTGCATTTATGTTAAAACCTCTGTCGCGACCCAGTTTGTTATGTCGCATCATGACTTCTTTGCATTTGTGTTGAAACCTTTGTCGCGACCTAGAAGTTGTGTTGTGACCTCATTTCTCTCTGTTCAGGTTATTTCTATGTTGTGACATTAAGATCCATGTCACGACATAGACTTATGTCCTCGGCTTGAAGTATGTTGCAACGTTGGGTTCCTTTGTTGCAACTAGGCCAGTTCAACAAGTAAGCGTCATTTGTCGCGACATAAATTTTCTTGTCTCGACTGAGCTTCTTCTTCTAGTGCTCTTTTATATCTTAACTAGCTCCTCCATGTTGCAAGAGTTAGTGTCGCGATAGAGTAAACTCTGTATAGATTCTTCCTTCTGTTCTTTCATTATGTTGCAACATGACTGATCTTTGTCTCAGTTGGCTTCTTCCCATTTCCTGTCTCTACATGCTGTCTTTTGTTGCGACATCGCTGATCGGGATGAATCATGCGTGCATTTCAGTTAAATTCTCGGTGTTCTTTATAGCTAAAATGCAAGATTCACAGTCTTTTTCATTAATATTACGCTAATCCCTCATATTATATTATTCTATAGAATATGGCGTGTTGGAATCAAAGGGCGACTAAAAGAAGAAAATAGAGCATAAGAAGAAATAACGAAAAGGCAACATCACAAAGGGTTACGGGTTACGCCATTTGCGAAGACCCTTACGTCGCGAAGCGCCCGCTATTGTAGAAGACCCCCTTAAATCTCAATGAAAACCTTTGCGGCTGCAGACCCGGCCTTCACTTGTGAACGGAGAAGCTTGAAATCGAGGCCTCGGGTTCGCCGCTGCAAAGCTACAGCCGGCCCAGGTAGGTGAGAGTGGGGTTCCTCTTTCCATTACGAACTTGGAAAAAACCTAGCTTTACGGGCCATTGATGGGCCGCGTCAGGTATAAAAGGGAGTAGTTTTGGCCGAAGGATATTGGATTGGGAAGAGAATGCAAAGTGAGATCCAAGATAGGCAGTTCACGACATGATAGCGACGGTTACACGCGTCTTTCCTTCAACGCTTCATGATTGAATTCTTCAATGCGCAGTGAATAATATGGTGAACTAATTCTTTTCTCTAGGGTTTTGCCAATCTCGACCACGGTTTGATAGATTGATTTTTCGGTTTTGGCTTGTTGAATGTTAATATGAGTTCATATGTTGCTTTGGTGCAGGTTTAATTACATGTTATTGTCGGCCAAGTTTGTGGCATGCTAAAGCTGGAAGTTTGAGATCGAGAGAAGATAACTTCTAGGGACATGGTTAAAGCAACACTTGGGTAGTCGAAGAATAGAGATATTCCAGACTGCAAGTGTGGCACTAGGATTTGCACATTTAAGCGTTTCGGAGTCGAGGGGTTGAGGCAGAGATGCAATATATCCCACTGGCGAGATAGGCAAATATTTCTCGAGAGAGAATATCTTGTAGGAAAGATCAACCCACAAACATAACTCATATAAATACTTCAATAAGTCCTTAATTGAATTGACATCCATCAAGAGTGGTAGAAGATGGTAAAACCCTAGGTTTCTCATCATCGATATAATTCAATACATTTAATTTTAGGTTTTTATTATTTCAAGTAATTTAGTCGCAATTCGCTTTAGGATTAGATCCAAATATTATCGAAGTCATTAAATCAGTAGTCAACATGCTTCTCTTTGGGGGAACGACACTTGACTAACCACTACACTACATCAACTCGACGCGTGCACTTGCGCACACGGGTTTGTGTTTCCCAATTAATTTTACACACTCCTTCTCGGCGGAATCAATTTTTACGTTATGTTATGGCGGGGAGAAGTTTAGTGTTGATAATGATAACCATGCCATAGATAGCACTTTGGATCAATTTTACAATCTTTAGTTATTCTCAATTCTTGATCACTACCTTTTACTTTTATTCCTGGTTTACGTGTTCTTCTTTATTGCATCTATGCTGTGATTTGGTTTCGTTCTTATCATGTGATTTCAGGAAAGTATTTAGAGTGTATGCAAAAGCAGATCCACGAGGTACTTCCATTCGATCTGAACAAACGGACTCTTTGCATCGATGCGTAGAAAGACCCACGTAACTTCGGCCCTGAAATCATCACGACATCAGTAGGCGAGACATGTATTCGCTGATGAGATGAACCACATGTGGAACATAATGGACAAAACTATAGAAATCCGGCCACCACACCCTTCGTATAGCCTGATAATCCACATATACTACTTGAGGAGTTTGTCTTGCCACCCCATAAACATTCGATTAACTATACACTCGTACGGGGCGTACTTCGGTCACGATGGAGCACTATCTCGGCGTCCTTCCCTTAGGACTCGATCCACTCTACTCAATAGGAAGGCATAACCACTAAACTCCCAAAAACATCCGAGTTCGTTTCTTATCTGATGGCGAATTGCCTGATCTCGAGCATCAACGCAGCTCCGGGAAGCCACACTAGCCCGGTACTCAGTGACTTTATTTGAGTGCATGACCACCATATTTTCCTTACCAGGATGGTTCTACAAAGTGAAGTCATAATCCTCCAGATATTCCATCCATCTGTGCTGTCTCATATTAAGTCTCGCTAAGTAAAGATATACTTCAGACTTTTGTAGTCCGAAAATACCTCGAATTGCTCACCATATAAATAGTGGCGCCATATCTTCAAAGCGAAGACTATAGCTGCCAAATCCATGTCATGCGTAGGAATGAATTACCTTTCGTGGTTCTCTAATTGTAAATTGAACCGTAGCTACCACTCTCGGATGCATCGGAACACATCCCGGTCAGATCCTTGATCCATCCTGATATCTTTGTACCCCTGTCCCCTTTTCGGGACTATCATAATAAGAGCTTATGTAAGCCTCCTTTTTAACTCTTGGAATGCCCTCTCACACGAGTCATTCCACTCATACTTGACCTCCTTCCGAGTCACTCTAGTCATGACAAGCGCGACTGTCCCGATAGAAGTCCTCAATGAACCTCGTAATACCGCCAATCCCGAAACGTATCTCGAGTGACCCGGCCTCTCCCGACTCACGCGGCCTATCTTCTCAAGGGTCTCTTGGCGGCACTTGCGTGTCACAAGAATTTCACCTCCCGGTAATCCAAAACTCACACTTGCGTACTTGGCATACAAGCGATGATCCACCCGGTTCTGGAACAATCCTCGAATAGATCCACGATGCTCTCCTCGGAGCGGGGGTATATCAAGATGTTGTTAACAAAGACCACAAACAAGCCCAGTCCAAATAGGGTTAGAATACCCTATGCATGAGATCCGTGAATGTCCACGGCACCGGCGTCAGAAAGGCATCCTTATAAACTCGAAATGCGCGTCTGCGTCGTAGCGTTGTCTTAGGGATATACGCCTCCCGCAACTCTCGGTGATGATAATCCGTGTAAATTTATCTTAGAATAAACCCGCACCCCTTTCAGCTGATCAAATAAATCATCAATCCTCGGTAATGGATACCGATTCTTGATAAGTAACCTTGTTATTTGTCGGTGGCGAGTCGATACAGCGAAGGGTCTTATCTTTTTTTAAGTAAATAGAAATTTGGAGCGCCCCCGAGGTGAAGTACTTCGGTCATGAAACCCGTCGATAAATCATGTCACGGACCTTGAGTTCTGCCAATTCAAGCGGCGCCATCGTAATGGCGTCATAGAAATGGGCGACGTACCAAGGTGTAACTCAATAACAAAGTCTACATCTCTTTTTGGAGGTAATCCCGGTAGCTCATCCGGAAAAACATCCTCGTACTCACAAACCACCAGAGGTAGACTCAAATCCTGTCTCATCTCGTCCTTTAGGGTAAAGCTTGCTAGCCAACCCATCAACTGTCCGTGCCACCTTGAGTCGTACATTGTCTGGGGTAAAGCATCATGCTTATCCCCCTGAAACATAACACAACGACCATCACGTATTGTGGCGGTAACCGCCTCTACGATCGCGATCAATGAAGACTCGATGTGCGGAGTCGACCAATCCATGCTAACAATAATGACATCAAACTCGACATGTCCATAACTCGAAGGTCCACGTGAGTAAAGTCCCTTAGATCTCTGGCTCATAATCTGACATATCGATCAACCCTCACCTAGTCCTAGGGGAGAACTCACATGCAATGGCTTTCCCGAGGTCTCAACCTCTAGCCCGACTCTTTGATGATTACTAAAACACTCGGAACATACCAGCATCACATCTTATATTTGGCATTATTTTTACATTTAAATCGTATTTTTATAGCTCAATATCTGATTGAAATACGGTTGAATTGTGAATGCGGAGTGCGAATTGGTACTAAAGGGCAGTTGTTGGAAGCGATACGGAGCGAGAGGATGGTGCATAAAGATGGTTGGAAGCGGTCGCGGCGTTCCAGCGTCGCGGCGATCTCACGTCGTGGCGCGGCATCGCTGACGTTAGGTCGGCTAATATAAAAGTCAACAAGGCATAGCGTCATAGCGTCTCAACATCGCGGCGTCTCAGCATCAGCGACGTTGCGGCGTCGCTGACGTCAGCCCAGCGAGTTACGTCTTCTCATCATTAAAAGAAAAAGGCGCGGGTCGGGCATCGGGGATCGTCACCTGCGAACTAGAGACACGGAAATCATAGCGAGTGACATTGATCTTGAAGAAAAGAGCAGTGATTTGTATTTTCCTCTTTTGGACAGTAATGCGTGTTTTACATATTACATATTGATATTCTCTTATTAAATTGTATTCTAGATTTATACCTAGGTGTTGTTAGACCACAATGCATTTTCATGGATTAAAGATTAGTATTTTATATTATTCGAGTTGTTTATAATTTGTTATCTTGCTTTATATACATTAATCATTTACATGGTGATGCGGCCAACATTAGCATGACTATCTTTGGAATCGAGATTTGAGAGATGAGATACCCGGGGATCGTAATCGACGACCATTGGTTGATTCGGTAAATAGAGATATTCCGGTCTGGTGTAGCAATTAAGGTTAGAAACGTTTAAGCATTTTGAGTATCGACTTGGGGGTAGAGATACGCTCTGACTCTACTAGCGAGATAGGCGGATACACCTCGAGAGAAGGTATTTGGTAAGCAGATCCTTTAACCATTAATAATCATAAATAAACTTAATAATATCATCTTTAAGAAATAATCCATCGAAAGTGCGAGGGAGACATAATACACAGTCTCCATTACCGCGATAATTCATTCAGATCAGTTAGTTTAGTTTAAATTCAAACGCTAGTACTCTTTCACACAGCATATATAACCAGATAATATTCAAAAGCCAATCTCTGTATTCAACAACACTTATCCCCGTGGATCGATATCCGTACCATAGGTACACTATATTACTTGAGGCGACGTGTGCACTTGCGCACATAGGCGTACTTTTATACACATCACGCTTTCAGCCTATCATTCTTTCACACACAATGCAGCAATGAATGAATGAGATGCACCATAATCAAATAAAACTCTTGCCCATAAATGAAAGAGTAAGAAAGTACCCTGTATCACTTCTTTAGTCCGCTATCACGGTCACGTGGGGTAATGGCGTGAACACTCCTGAGTCACGAAATCCGGCATGTGATTTTTGTCCTCGACCTCGACCCATAACTTGGCCTCTCTAGCTGCCCTATGTCGAAGGTGCTTGTCTGACACCCAGGCATGATACTTATTTCCACATTATGGTGGGAACAAAGCGTATTCGATGCGGTCCCGTTGATGGTAGGCGGGGCATCGAAAATCTAGGATCCTTGCCTTTGTGGGCAATCCCCCCTCATATGTCCAAGCTGTTGGCAAAAGAAACAAAGCATCTTGCCCTATGCGGTTGATGCTCCTACGGCCCCTTGGCTGCGATAGCCCGACCATGACCTTGGCTCGATAGCCTCGGCCTGTCCTATGATCCTCGAAACGAAGTCCTGTCACTTTCGAACTCGAAGAAGGCGACCCTCGTATCTTACTAGTACCCGCATCTCGGATACTCTTAGCATCAGCTATCTCACCCTCTATGGCCATGGCTATCCTAACCATAGCGTCCATATCTTGTAAGTAAAGTCCCATAATCTTGCCCTTGATGGACAGTCTCAGACCATCCTCAAATCTCCTTACCTTAGCTAGATCTGTGGCCACATAGTCATCTGCAAAACGGCTAGCTCGGTAAACCTAGCCACGTACTCCAGTACTGTCATGTCTCCCTGCCGCAAGTCTAGGAACTCTCGGGCCTTGACATGCTTGGCAGACGCTGGAAAGAACTTGCTCATAAAGAGCTCTCTGAAATCTACCCAAGTCATCGCCTGCATTTAAGATGTCTTCACCTAATCCCACCATGCTCGATTCACCGTAGCTAAAAGCGCTATTTGATCCGTGTAGTAGCGGAGGTAATCTCCATGGCCTCCAATAACCTCTCAATCTGACGGAACAAATGGTCAGCTACTAATGGGTCCCCTCCTCCCCTTAATGTCGGGGGATGATGTGCCCTAAACCTCTAGAGGTTACTCATTTCCTCCACGACCATTTACCGGCTGTACAATGAGTGCGATTGTAGCGACTATAGTCTCCATAAAAGCCTGTAGGTCAAAAACAGGTGGTGGTGGGCCATAACCCCGTGGACGACCTCTACGTCCTCGTCCGCGACTAGCCATCTACACCTGTCAAGCACCAAATCTAAGATTTCTTGTGCCACAAGTCATTAGTGATGCATGATGCCAACACTAATAAATAGTAGTTCCCCGAACACCTATGATCATGCTCTCTAACTCTAGTGTTCTTTGTTTTCCATATATATCAATCATGCATAAATGCACACAACATGTTATAAACCAAAGCACACATAAAAACACAATGCATGCAGTGTTCTAATCCTTTCAGTGACTACTGGTAATCACGCGTACCTAAGCCTTGACATCGGCGCAATGATGCTCACTTGGGACACACACCTTAATGACCATGGCCAAAACCTATGTCCCTCAAGCCCTAGGTACTCGTGTACCTATACTCTGATACCAAGCTGTGACACCCCTATACCGGGGGTCCCATTGACAACCCGTCAACCTACGGAAACCTGTGGATATCGGGTGTCCCGATATCACACTCATTTTTCTCATATATTGAGACCCATTCCTGCATATTTAATTCCCAAATATACAAAAATATATGATAGACTATTTAATCAACAGTCCATTTACTTGATCCTTTTATACAACAAAGGTATACATGTACTGCTCGAATATAATACATAATGGCTCTAAAACAAAATAAAGCCTCATCGGCTCTCATCAGCATGCCGGAGTCCGTATCTTGAGTCGAACACGTACCTGAAAGCGAGGGGTCCCACGACGGGGGTGAGCAAAGCCCGATGAAATTACTTCTACAAGGGATACTCCGTAAGTGCATATGCAATGGTAGCATAAAAACACACATCGAGTCAAATGTCTACATGAATGTCATATGTCATGCATGAAATGTCATCATGCCCATATCTGAGTCACTCGAGCTCCTCGCATTGCATATGAAGTGTGGCAGTATTGGTATTAAATGACCCCATGTCGAGCCCTCACTTAGGATCCATTGCCCAATGCAAGTGCTAATGGGCAACCAATCGAAGTCAATCCGACTCCTACCACGACCGAAGTCTATGTGATAAACATGTTTGTGTGTCTTCTTTGGGCGACATAACTTTTCGGGATCTGCGCGGTCTCTTACACCCATGCTTTAGGCTTTTCACCTGAGGGGGTTAACAGTCCCCTTCTTGCTCCGCCCAACACACATTATTTATATTTATGTTTATGTTTTAAAGCGTGAGACATCTATTAGATGTCATCCAAAGTACGAGCTCACTACCCATTCATCGACAATGATGATGGGTGACCACACCCATGCACACACACCCCAACATAATCACGATGTCCATTTTGCATATGGAATGCTAATGCCAGCTGCCAGGTTCTCATGTTACATGTATGATGCACTACATGGAACATTCTACCTCTATCGTGCTTCTATGCCCAGTACCATGTCAACATATATAATTCATCCATTATGTTAATGACATTTAAATACACCTTATATTAACATATCTTACCCATATTCAGCATGTTATTAAATTGCCAGCAATAACACACAAAAACACATAAAATAACCATTCCCATCCATAATACAAAAAAAATCTAGACTTAGTCCATAAATTTTAGTCTCTATTTTAACGGCTAAAAATTTGCCTATTAGGCCCCAGTGTCGAAAAGCAGTTCAGCTGTGTAAAATCCATAACGATCGGCTTAGGGTCTAGTTGATCACCCATGGCTATGGGCAACCCCCGACTTTGCGAAATATATTTTACCAATTTTATCAATTTTACCAATTCGACGGCAACCACTTTATCGGAAGCCCGTCATGCCGCGATTAGAAAACCGGCCACAACAAAGTCCAACATGCATTTTTCAGCATTCCCGCACCGAAATCGGCCCGGATAACGACCTTCAAAACGGAGTCCCAAAGCGGCATCCGGCATGATCTCATGGTCGAAGAAGCTTCCGAGTTTTGTCAAAATTGAGTTAACCCGCCACCAATAAATTCTGACCCTTAAATGAAAAGGAACGAGTAGGAAACTACCTCTTGGGCGTGAAGCACCAAATCATACGTTCTTGGTACCTACCTCCGTAACTCTAGTCGGAAGTAGCCCTAACTAATTCTCGAGCTACGAACTCAGACGGTCGAAACACAATAAAAAATTGAATGACCTTGTTTTGTTTTTGTCTTCCTTTTTCTTCTTTCTCCATACTTGTTTCCTCCTTTATCTTCCTTTTATAATGTTTTTTTTTTTTCATTTTCTCCTTTCCTTTTCTAAGAACTCTTTTCTTTCTTTGTTTTTTTTCTTTCTTTTCTTTCCTTTTTGCTTTCCTTTTCTATTTCTCTTTTCTCATCTCATTTCCCTTTCATTATCTCTTCTCCTTTAACATTTTTTTTCCCATTTTGAATCATTATTGTCCGTATGGGATGGGTCAAAGGAGGCAATTTCCTCCCCGTTTCCTCCCAGTACTCATGTGTAATCATCAATATTCCTTCTTTCTTTCATTCACTTGTGCTTTTATGACATCAGCATCTATGTGGAACAAATTGTGAGCCATCCTTCAATTGCACCACATGGCTTTGCGCCAGAATTATTAAGCTATCTTAGGGTGTATATGGCATCCTTAATTACACCATGTGTCATCGACACCACATGCCTCAAAAAAGCGTGAAATCCCGGAAATGCATGCTGAGGTCGACAAAATTGACAGGTGTAGATTTTGTGAGATGATTCCAACAGCGATTGAAGTCAAAGCCATCATCAGAGATCTAAAAAATTTTCAGGTTTTATCCTGTACTATTTCGGCAAAATTACCATTTGCCCTTTTGAAAAAGTGAAATTTTCTCGGTTTTACGTGATGGCATAAATTATAAGTAATAAAGATTCATTTCATAAAATTACTCTCCCATATGAGCCGTGGTGAAGTTACATAGAAGCAGGAGAAAAATCCAATGTTTTAAAAATCAGATCGATCATTGAACAAAAAAAAAATTACTGATTCAATACTAATTTTTTGGTACAATCGGTGGTTGAACTGATGAAACCATAAATATTTATTTTTATATCATAAATTTTTTTAATACTACCCCAAACTTTTCACAAAATCATTCCTTCTAGAATCATCATATATCATATCTCTTTAATACAATGTAAGATGCTATATATTGATATTTGTAAGATCTAAACTTATTTTAAAATCATAAATTTATTAAAATAATAAATCGATAGCGTGTGATTAAAATTCTTAATTTTAATCTTAAATAATCTAACTTCAATTGAAATGTTTTAGTTTTAAATTTATTTTATAAAAATTTTTGGACATTGCGCCCTTAAATCACTCATCTACACCTGCTTTCCATCTTTAATTCTCGATAAGTAGTTTTCCACCTGATTTAGCTTATTATATGTTTTTGTGATTTTATTGAAACTCACCTTCATGTGTGTGATTGCCATTGCCTTAATTTGCATATGTAGTTGTATCGTCGTTTTGGTGTGGCGGGTGGTTGTATTGTTATACTACGACGTTTTGGTTTTCGTCGTTGTGGTGTGACACTTATTTGTGTTTGGGTGATTTAGACGAGCAAAGTATATCCGATCAGAGACAAGAAATCAAATCACTTGTCGTCAATATATTGTAGAATTGGAGTCATAGGTATTCTAGTCACAATAGTAATATCAAATGTGTAGGCTCAACTATCAAATGTACAGGCTTTGAGTCGATACATTATGCTATTAACTTGAATATTGTTTCATCATTTATGGGTTTTAACGATTTTGATTCTATATTTCTATCGATGTATTCTTGGTTGCATGATGAAGTATTTTCTCTTAAAAAAAAATCATTAGTTAGTTAAATAATAAATCATATTTCAATAAAAATTTAGATTTTTTAAATAAAAAATTAGTAATTTAGATTCGATAAAAAAATAAAATTTAGATAAAAAATTAATTTTCTAAAAACTTATAATTTTAAATTTTTGATTTAAAAATATGGATTTAGTTTGAATTTTAAAAATCAGAAATCTAAAAAATTTTGAATTTCAAAAATAAAAATGGTATAATAAAATAGAAATATTATTTCGGAATATATATATATATATATATATATATATATATATATATATATATATATATATATATATATATATATATATATATATATATATATATATATATATATATATATTATAGTTGGGAAACAGGCAGGCTCTACCCATTTTCGGGCCATGGGCCAAAACAGGTAAGGTCAAAATGACCCGCTTTTATTCGGGCTAGCTTTTAGCTAGCCCAGCCCTATGCAGGCTATGGGCTAAAATAGGCAAAAAAAGGGGCCATAATATTAAAAAAAAAATGCTCAAATATATATTTTCCTAATTTTTTCATTCTTTAAATAAAAAATACACAAATAATTAATAATAATTGGTGATATACAATTAATAATTAATTCATAAAATAATGGAGCTTAGACAATATAATTAATAGACGACAACAAACTATATAAATAATAAAAGACACAAATACATTTGCTTTAGAGGAAATGGAGAAGGTAATTATCGTTGATTCTGATCACATATTGAGACATGTAACAACTTAACACGCACCACTAAATATGGAAATATATTGATATAAAAGAATAAATAATGGAGAAAAACCAGCCAGAGAAAACAAGGCTCAATTTTTATTTCCAAGTTACCCACTACCCCCACTAATTGCATAATCAATCAACACAATCAATACCAATATCTCGTGCCAAACTATTCGGTTCCCTTTTCATAAAGAACCTAAAACCACGTTTGGTTGTTAAGAAAAAAAAATAACAGACTCCCTCAATCGATTTTGGTCTCCTATCCTTGAGTTTGGTTTTGAGTATGGTCTCCTTCTTCTTTGGCGGGAACTGATATACAGTCGTCGATGTAAATATAGAGGTTAAATCAAGAGATGAGGATTGAGGAGTACCTAATAGAAGCGAAGAAGCGATGGCGGATAGTGTAACAAGTCGGCGGAGGAGATACGAGGAGAAGGTGTGGGAGATCTTTGCAACGACGATCGACAGATGGAGATAAAAGAGGAAGAAGCGGATTTATCAGATTTGGGATGAGGGTAGGGACCATAGGGTTTAGAAAAAAAATCTCAATAAGTCATATATATATATATATATATATATATATATATATATACTCTGTATATATATATATATATATATATATATATATATATATATATATATATGTCATTTTTAATTTAATAATAATAAAAAAAATAACTAAATTTGGGTAGATCGGTGACCGGTCTAACCTAGTGAGGCTGTGGTGTGAAACCCCAAAAAAATCTAATTTTCAGAAAAATGGCAAAATGGTAATTTCGATCAAAAATCTGAAATTTTTCTAGATCTCGGATGATGAAACGGACTTCACCGTTGGAATCGTCTCGCGAAATCTAGCTACCACGTCGAATCTTATCGAATTATGAGACAATCAAAATTTGCACGTTTTTCGAGGCAACGAGGGTAGTGCGGGACACTTGGCGTATTTTGAGTGGCTCACAATGTACCACGTGTCATGTGAAGATTTAATCAAACAAGGAGAGCCAAGTGGGGCCCCATGGGGACATGTGGCATCTTCTAATTGGAGGAAAATCTCAAAGTAGATAGATAAAGTGGATAAGGAAATCGATGAGCGATGAGAATTTGACAAGTGGCAAGTGAGGGACAAAAGAGGAATAAATGAAAAGACAGAGCTTTCTTCTCCAAATTGTGGCTAGAACGTGTAGTGGAGGAGGAAAATCAGTTTTTAGAGAGAGAAAGTCCATAGAATGCGTGGGTACCGGTTTTATGGAGTTTTGACAACTCCGAGAAGTAGGGGTTTTCTCCTACTTGCTTTAATCCTTGTTTAAGAGCTTTGTTAATGCTTTGGGTGATGTGAGGCCGTGAGAGGCCGTTTGGATGGTCCCGAAACTTGGGACCGAAGTGCTAGAAATTTGGGACTGTTTTGGGCAGTCCTGGACTGATTATGGACTGTTATTGGTCCATGTGTTGTAATTTATACAATAAATTATGGTTTGGGTGTTGTTGGGCCGGAAATGGCCGTGGATTTCGGCTCCACAAAGTGGAACCGATGCTAGGTCAGAGGGCTACCCACAGACAACCCACTACTCAGTTTAGGACTATTACAAACAGTCCCGGTTTACATGATTGGACCACAAATGTCCATGTGTTATTTGCATGAAATTGCTTGAAAGGAATGGCTTGAATTGTGTGGAAAGAAATTGTTAATGCATGAAAATCTAGTGTGTTAACATGAGTGTCTGAATTATATAAAAATATAATTGTGTGAGAGCCATTGGAATTAAGTTGGATTGTTGATTAGCTCAAGTGAGCTAATTTTGATGTTATTGATATGAATTAAATAACATGGGATTAGTATGTGAATTTGTTAATATATGCATGATTGAGATATATTAACATGAATTGTTTGGAAATGGCATAATGCATTCCATATGCACCGGGGCACCCTAGAACGATAGGTGTGAGTGCATGACATGAAAAAAAAAAAAAAAATAGAAAGGAAAATGGTTGTGAAAGGAATTTCAAGGAAGATTTTCCGAAGAATTGCTTTGGAGAGTTGTCCAACAGTTCATCTCAAAGGCGGACCATGGCCCATTTTAGGAGAGTTACCCGGCAATTCGCCTCGGAGGGTTGTCAATGGAATTTTTGCAGAAACTTCGGTAGTATGTTTCGAGAACCGCCTTTTGTTTTGAAAACAGCGTTTTCTCACATTTGGCTTAGGCATGCGTGTGGGAGTCAGTGAGGGCTCGAGAAGTGGGAAATGGTGAGTCCCATTCTCATCAATATCACGTAGACATTCAAGTAGGATCATGTATTTGCTTGAATGTGTTTATGTTGAATCATTGCATGTGCACTTAGGTGGGGAGTAACCCATGTAGGATAATTCAACTATTGGACATTGCTCACCCTGTCGAGGGAACATTATTTCAGGTACAGTGAGTGTTTGGGAAGACGACGCTCATTAGAGGCCACTTTAAGAAGAAAGCCAACATGTGGCTTTGGTATTTATTTTTTAAAACATGTATTAGAATTCTAAATTTTAATATATGTTGTATTAAGAGTGATGTAATCAGCTGCTTGAACTATTGTAATATATAGTTAGTTAGATTTTGGTGAGTATTGATGTATGGGCCCAGTAGCCATTTTACTCATGTATGGGTCTCTCAATATGAGACCGCAGTGTCCATGAGTTGTGGGTTGTCGCGCGGGATTTGGCGTCACATAGGCCCGGTCGGTCGGGCGATCGCCCAGTTCTAGCCAGGTTGCTAATTTCACGGCCTAACCCTCCAAAATATCGGGCTAATTTGGGCCGACTCATCGGGCTCGACCAATATTCCCAGCTATATATATATATATATATATATATATATATATATATATATATATATATATATATATATATATATATATATATCTCACTATATATATATAATAGAAGCTGTTATTTTGAAATAAAAATGGGAAAAGTACGAAATAAAAATGACCAGAGCCTTAACAGTGTAAAGAGCAAGAAAATTCTAATTTTTTTGAGAAAAGGTAAAATGGTAATTTACGTCCGAAATCAGAGATTTTCTAGATCTTGGATGATGAAACGGACTTCACCGTTGGAATTGTCTCATGAAATCTAGCAACCACGTCGAATTTCGTCGAATTCCGAGACAGTCGAAATTTCACGTTTTTTAAGGCATGGAGAGGAGTGCGAGACACTTGACACTTTATGAGTGGCTCAAGAGGTGCCATGTGTCCTAGGCAGAATGGGTCAAACAATGAGCCAAGTGGGGCTCAGCATGAGGCAGCGTGGCATCGTACCATTAAGAGGAAATCCATGGTAGATGGATAAGGGATAAAGGTAATCCAAGCGAAGCGTAGTGGGTGACATGTGGCGAATAAGTGCTAAAACTGACCAACTTGATCCAACCAATTAGTGGGGGAAGAGAGGGAGATAAAAGGAAAAGGAGAGAGAAAAGAGAGGGATTTTAGAGAGAGAAACTCTACCTTATCTCTAGATTTCCCGGTGATTGGTCGGAAATGAGCTCCGACGAGGCGAAAGCGAGATTGGTCCCCACGGCTACAAGAGCTACACATTAGATGCCGTTATTAGGGAGTTTCGACAAACTTCGGTAGGTAGGGGTTCTTCTCCTACTTTGGTTATTTTTGGCTTAAGAGCCATTCAAATGGAATGGATGGTGTGAGGCCGTGAGTGGCCGTTTGATCGATCTAAGCCTTGGGTAGATGTTGGAAAATTTTGGGGCAGGCTTGGATCATCAGAAATGATTTATGGGTAAATAGTCCTTGTATGCTATTGTTGTATGTTGTGGTGTTTGAATAACATGCAAATTGTGTGTTTATATGTTATTTCTATGTTTGAATAACATGTCGTGTGTAAATTTTGTTAATATATGCATGCTGAGTGCATGACAATTAAAATCGGAGGGTTGTCCAAACAATGTTTTTTGTATACTTATTCAAATAGAAATTTATCGGAAAGTTGTCGAAGAATTGTAGTGGGAGATACGTCCGACAATTCACGTCGGAGAAGACCCGTAGATTGTTTGAGTTACCCAACAAATTCACCTCGGAGGATTGTCTAATGTATTTATATCAGAGGGTTGCCCACAAATAAAACAAATATTTTTGTTTGGAAACGATTTTCATACATGGCATAAGCATGTGTGAGGGAGTCGATGAGGACTCGAGGCATGGGAATTGGGCATGTAGACATTCGAGTAGGAATCATGAATTCACTTGAATGTGTGTGTTATCCATTGCATGAGCACTTAGGTGGGGAGTAACCCTCGTAGGAGATTATCACTACTGGGCATTGCTCACCTCGTCGTGGGATCCCCTTTTAGGTACAGGGAGTATTGGGAGACAACGCTCACTTTAGTAGCTTTTGAGAAGAAAGTAGACATATGGCTGATCTGGCTGCATGAAACATGTATTAAATTCATAAAAATTTGATATATGTTTTGAATAAAGTAGAAATTAACTCTTGAAACTATTGTAATATAGTTGACCATTTTTTTGTGAAGTAGGATGTATGGGCGGACGTGGCTATTTTGCTCATTTATGGGTCTCATGATATGAGACACCTGCTGAGGTTTCAAATAGGTTGACGGTGGTCGACGGGACCCACAGGAGTTTGGGGCGTCACTTGCGGATAGGATCTTGGGCTGCAATTCGGGTTTAATTTCACAGCGACCCTCTCAAATATTGGAAATAAAAATGGAAAAGTAGGTTATAGGTGTCAATTTCTAAAATAATATGACTTTAAGAATTAAGTTTTCTATAACTGATAATATGTCGATTTCGAGGAAAATATTATAGGATAGTACATTAAGTGCTGACTGTTTTTTCTTTGACAAAGATACCCTTTTGTACATCCACCTCGTACCTCAGCCTAACTAAGATTGTACTGAAGGTTCACTAAGCTCGTGCCTAAAATTCACTAAGATCGTACATTGACTTCACTAATATCGTACCTCCCGAGTTCACTAAGTTGTACCTCAAATTCACTAAAGTTTGTATCTCAACTTCACTAGATCATACCTGTGCTAAGCGTTTTTCTTTGACAAAAATACCCTTTTATATCCACCTTACATGCCAATTAAGCTACTAATAAAAACAAAAAACAAAAAACAAAACAAAAAGAATGTAAAAAAATAAAACTAAAAGAATGTAAAATCTATTATAGCCTTAAGCCCTCTTCATCCTCCTCTCTACACCCCAATTTGTTCTTCTTTTTAAACCCTAAACCACGGTTGCATTTGAAACATGGATTGAATGAGAAGGAAGAACGTATTGTTCCAAGGTGTCAAGAAAGCTCGAGAATGGAAATTAGGAAATGTGAAGTGATCATTCCTTGATTTCTCTTGACAACAGGATAGGAAACCATTATTCTTAGATTTCGTTTGACAACCAGATGGCAAGCCATCATTCATCGGTGCTTTATGGTGAAGGAAAGTTATGGCAAGTCTTATGTTGGGTTTTGCCTAAATTCGTTTGATCATGATTAAGTGATCTCTTATATATTTCATTGAATTAGGAACAATCGATGGATTGGAATGTAATGTTTGTTCATTATGATTCATGAGAGAATAAGTAATGTGCAAATATTGCTGTTATTTTCATATTTTATTATTCAAATTATGAATTATATTAGGAACAACCTTAGTGAATATAAAGATTATGATTTTAGTGATTTTAGGTATGATCTTTAGTAGGTTAAGATCGATCTTGAAGTAGATTGAATGACTTTAGTGAATTTGGTACGATATTAGTGAGCTTTAAGAACAATATTAGTGAAGTGATGTATGATCTTAGTGAATGTGAGGTGGATGTACAAAGGGTAGCATTTAAAAAAAACAGTTAGCACATAATACTGCATCTATAATAGTACTACGAAATTGACATATTGTTATTGGATTCATAAAACTTAATTCTTAAAATCATATTCATTTTGAAGTTATAATATAACATACTTTCGATAAAAATGGTATTAAATTATAAATATCTTGACAACTATAGGGAGATGACGACGAATGATGGTTGAGAGATCAGTGATGAGGACAACGCGTTAAGTGCAACAACAACAAGCAGTAAACCTAAGACAATAACAATCTACGAAGCATGGATAAACCAGTAGCTGTAGCAGAATTAATGGGTATTGTCGGGCTGCGTGGACACGCATGAAACCACAGCGTCAGATATGTGTGTGTCGGGTATGCCCACGTGGCGTAAGTTGACCAAATAGTAGGTTAAAGACTTTGGATACGGCTCCCCGGACCACATCGAGAAGAAAGCAGGTGAGACATGACTTAGGCTCAGTGAGACATGACATAGACACAGTTGTGGATTTTATGGGCCGTTTCTTAACTAGGCTTAAAAAAGCCACAACTGGCTTTGCTCTTCTTGCAAAAAGAGTAAAAAACAAGATTCTTTGTTAAAAAACAAAACCACACACAAAAGCTGGATTAGTCATGTGGCGCCCCCAATCCAGGGGTGCCATAAGATTGATAACCCGTTAACTGCGGAGTACCGTGTCTCATATTATGAGACCTATACATGAAACTAAAGAAATAGCCACTTAGGCCCGAAACTATCAATACTACATCAAAAATACATCAACTACATAACAATAGTTAAAGAGTTATTATATTACTCTTTGCAGAAACACATATCAAAATTTAAAGTTTTAATACATGTTATACAAATGAATACGAAAGCCCGCAGTGAACTTTCATTCTAAGCGCGGCCTCTAGTGGCCTTCCTCCTATTGCTCCTGTACCAGAAATAATGATCCTCGATAGGGTGAGCAATGCCCGATGAGTAATTTCCTACATGGAGTTCACTCCCGCTAAGTGCACATGCAATGTAAAACAAACACTTAAGCAAATGCATGATCTACTTGAATGTCTACATGCCCAATCCAGCCATCTCGGTCCTCATCAGCTCCCTCCACATACTAAGCGAATGCAAGCAAAATACGATTTCAAAACAAAAGCTTTTTTGTTCTTAAGAAACACCTCTACCAGTTTCGGTAAATATATTGGACTACCCTCGAGGCGAATTAGCTGGATAATTTTAGAACAATCATGGGTCGCCTGAGATGTTTGGACACGCTCTACAAGGCAATTCTTCGGAAAATCTTCCTTGAAATTCCTTTCACAACCATTTTCACTTTTCTTTTCATTTTCGTGTCATGCACTCACACCTATCATTATAGGGTGCCTCGGTGCATATGGAATGTATTATGTCATTTCCAAACAATTGATGCTAATATATTTTACATGTATATATTAACAAAAATTAATTCACATACTAATCACATAATTCATGTTATTCAATTCTCAATCAATAACACCAAAATTAGCTCACATGGGCTAATAACAATCAAAGCAATTGTTTGAATCACTTGACTAACCACGAAAATCACACAAAAAAACACGTGAACAATAGAACCCTAGGGTCGGCATTGTTCGCAGCCACACAATAGGGATTTTCTCCACTCGGTTCAAAGATTTTGAGACCGATAACACGGCCATTCAGGCCCCAACAAATCCCCATCCATTAAAATGGATCTTAGCCAAAGAATAAACCAAGTAGGAAAAGATCCCTACCTCTTGGAGGTTCGAACTCCATAGATCAGTGCCGCAGCGTAGCCCTTGCCGCATAGAACAACTTTGCTTCTTACTCCATCGAGAACCGACGGTCTGAAAGCTGGGAAATCTAGAGAGAAGTCACTCTTTCTCTCTCTAAAATTTGAAATCCACACCTACTGCACGTTTTCTCTCAATTTGGAGAAGATGAAGTTGTTTTGTCTTATTCACTTAAATCTTTTCACATAATTCCATTTGTGTCATTTAGTTTTGATTTTTGACACATTGCTTAATCTAAGTCATTCATCTCCATCATCTCACTAATCATACAACATGTGTCACATGGGTACATGTATTAGGTGACTCTTGTTACATCACATGTCATTCACAAACCATCATACGACACCCGACACTCGTTACCAGCGTGAAATTATTGTCTTAAATTCGTGGTGACGTGGTAGCTAGATTTCGCGATACGATTACAACGGTGAAGTCCGTTTCTTCATCCGAGATCTAAAAAAATTCGGGTTTGGCCGAAATTACCATTTTACCCTTTTTCAGAAAATTTGAATTTTCTCGGGTTTCTGAGTCAGGCGAGAAGTGAGAGTGATAATGGCGAGAGATCGAAACATACCAACAATCTTAGACGATACGTAGAAAGGTGTGTGCTAAGTTCTTCTTTTATCTTCTTTTTTTTTTAAGCAAGGATCGATCAATTTCAACCCTAGGGGTTTTTTTTTTTCTTTCACTAGCAAAAGATTGCATTTTTTTTCTCATGAAAACACAAAAATATGTCTTCGTGAACTTATCAGTCATCACCCAAAGGAAATCGTGATCTCATCTCATAACCCAAAAAAATTGAAAAAATAAATTCAAATTAGGGCTATGAACTCATCAGTCATCATGTGAAGAAGGAAGAAGAAAGAAAAAAGAAGAGAAGGAAGAAGGGAATAAGAGAGGAAGGGGGGAAGGGGGGAGGGGATGCATACCTTATGGAAGGGGAGGTAAATTGCGAGGCGTGCTACTGTAGGATGAAAATCCGTCAGAGATTGATAAGAGAAATTTCTTGTTAGGAAGGGTTGGGAATTAAACGATATAGGGGGCAGGGGACTCACAGAAATGGTGGGTGGGGCTAGCAGGACTAGTTCCAACAGCTAGTGTTTTACCCAAGAGGGTGTTTAGGTGTCTGCAAGTCTAGTAATACCCACGATGGTATGTTTGATTACAACGACCAACCACCTGTTTGATTACAAAGACAAACCACCTATTTGATAAATATTTAAATTTGGTGAGAGAGAATAAGAATTAGGAAACAAAAAGAAACCAAAGTGGGGAAATTTTCATCACATGCTGCCCCCACTGGCCAGTGGCCACTAACTTCCAAACCTTGACATGCCTACTCTAGAAAATCCCAGAATTATCTTTTGTAAATACAAATAATGACATAAAAATTCATTCATTTATTATTAATTTATTAGTACAATCGTAACTCTTAAAAAAAAAAAAAAAAACTAAATAAAAATTAAGTTGTAATACCTCAAATTATACTCTGACAGTTTTATATCATGTTTAGGGTATCATAAAAGTAAATGCATATGGAATAAAATAATGCTAAAAAAAAAAAAGTAAAACCTAGAATTAATACAAAAGCCAAGGATAAATTAGTAATTTGTCAATTAAGGACTCAAGTGACATAAGTTAAGAAGCTTATATGATAAAGTGGAAATATGTTAAATTAGAGTTGCATATAGAATGAAATAAAAGAACTTAAATGCAAGAATGGAAAAAGAATGCAAAAAAGGGTTTTGGCCAAACATGGCCTTAACTCAAAAAATGGGATAAGACCAAACAATTGGTCTTAGAGTTAGGGGGAAAAGCTAGGGCTTCCGGTAGAGAAAAGAAGAGAAAGAGAGAATAGAAGAGAAGAAGAAGAAGAACAGGAGAAGAGAAGAAGAATAAGAAAAGAAAAGCAAGGTAAGTAATTTTGTATGGATACTTGTTTGGAGGTTTAGAATACCTCTTTTTGTTTCTAATCCTTGTTTGGAATAAATCTTTAAGGTATGGATGGTTGTTTGGTTTGGTTGTGGTCCTCAATGGAGGAAAAATTTGTATAGAGAAAATGTTGGGTTTTAGGGGAGATGTTGTCCGTTTTTTTTAAACCCATGTTTTTTTTTGCATAAATTGGTCATCACTCATCAAAATTTAGTGATTCAATTTTTTGGGTAAACTAGACTTCTAGGAGAACAAATATCCTTGAAATAAGTATATCCAAATTTGGACCCCATTGGACCTAGAAAATTTGTCAAAGTGAGACTCTATTTTCGGGTCAATTTGGTGTTTAGAGACTCCCAGGGTGTCCCTTCCTCTTTTATTTACGGTGTCCCATCTCTTTGGTGTTTAGAGACTCCCAGGGTTTGTTGAACCTTAGTAATTTGGGCTCGGCATAGGCATACCCTAGGGTCATACGTGTGTGGTGTGATAGGCTCATTGAGAAATAGTTTCTTGAATATCCCGTAGGTGATTCACTATGCCTCCGCACCTATTCAACCTAATTCCCAAGCATCTAACACCCTACGAATCATTTCTGGAGATATACTCTATTTTCCATGATGATAGTGGACTCGGTCAAAAGTGATCCTCGACTCTCAAGCATGGCATTACACACAAACTACCTAAACACGAAACAACAAAACAAAGAGATGACCTACCAAAAACAAAAACATAAACTAAACATAAGACTCGGCATCCTAAAATAAACAAGCGTAAACGAAACTAAACTAAAGCACAAGTACGAAAATAAAAATAACCATCATAAAACTATCCTGATCACCACTCACACCCCCGAACAAAAGTATCCGGTGTCCCCAACGGCAATAAAAGAAACGATGAGGTGAAGGAAACTTCCTGGTGATCGATCGGTCAGCTAGCGGTGGTGGCGGTGGTGGGCAATTGTATGTACGAGTAGGCGAAACGTGGGCTGGAGGGGCTAGCGATGTTGGAGAATAATGGCAGTTGGCGAGTTATGCAGCATGTTAGCCTTGAAGGGCCTCCATTAATCTGAGTGATGAGGACTCGGTGCTCCTGGGTCTCGTCCCATAAAGCATCAAAATGATCAGTGAGGGCAAGCATCGGGTCCTCTAAGTCAGGTGTAGGGCCAGGGCCGCCCGGAGTCGGTGGTGAGGTGGTGGATGAGTGGAGCGCGATGTCTGCTAGGGGTCACGGGAGTCAAACCGGAGGCACGATACAAACCAGGAGCTCCTCTCGTGAGGGCTCATGGCGGTCGTACATCCCCTCGGTCGTGGTACGGTTTGTCGCAACAATGAATATAGCCTTAATGAGGTGTAGCCGCGCTCGTTGTCCTCTAGGAGCACCCTACGTGCTTGCATAAACCGAATATGAGAAAGGGGTGCCCCAGGTTCATTTTAAGCGTCCGATTATGGAGGGATAGCATCTCATGATAACACCTTGACATCGAATGGAATGTCCTAAATGATGGCGTAGTTGAGCAGGGCCCACTTGGCAGTCACCTCACACACGTTCGTTGTCGGAATGAGACGCGACGTGATGAAGTGATGCCAGACTTTGGGGATATAGGCCAAATGTTTGGCCTTGAAGTGCACGGCGTGCCCTTCATTGTCGAGCTTCCACTCTCACTTTGTTAGTCGGGCTCCGAATGACCTCGGGAAGTGTCGGACGCTTCGTAGAAGGCCGGAGTCAAAAGGCTCCGGGGGGGGACAGGGTCAAGATTATAGCGGATTTGATATACTCCGCGCTGAAGTCTACCAACACACCATGCACCCGGACCTTTTTGACGACGTGGGAGGCGAGGTTGGCGTAGAATTCTCGAGTACCACCTCTTCCTTGTTGGATGAGGTGGTTGACATCTTGCTTAGCCATCCCTTAGTCGCAATGGTCTTGCGAAAGAAGTCGTCGGGGTGGTGGAAGCCCTTTTCCTTAATAAAGGACCGATTCTTACATATGGTGCCTAACCGATCGGCAGCACCCTCATTGATAAACCTCGTGACGTCGAAATTCAGGGTCGGGTCCTCATGGCCGACCGTTAGTGAAGCGACTTACTGCAGAGCATAGGTACAAGGAGACTCTAGGCGCCTAAGATCCTAGGGGTGCTGGATCCTAATGGCACCCAAGTGGCCAGCCATGCAGGGTGGCCTAGACAATAGGTCGAGCACCTAAGGTGCACTATGAGAACTAAGACTGAATTAGCAACAGGGAGGTGGACACAAACCCTAGGGCGAACTAAAGAACCCGCCGGCTCAAACTAGACCTAACATGGAGGACTAAACCTAACAGGGGCGAACTAAACCTAACAGTGGCGAAGACACCACTGCGTGGTGTTGAAGACGCAAGACAGGGACAGTGGAATGGTTGGAGTGGGGGAAAGATTGGTGGTGACAAAGGTGGCTAGGTGGTCGGAGGGAGAAACAGTGGCCTCCGGCGGGTGTGGGAGTAGATTAGGCAGGGTAGTAGTGTGGTGGTGATAATGATAGAGTCTTGATAGGGTTCGAGCGGAGGGATGGGTAAGATCAAAATGAGGTGGTTTTTTTTTTTTTTTTAAGGCCTTCGCAGGCGAAGCGTCGCTATGTTAGTCGCGGCGTCGCTGACGTTCGAGTGAAGTAACTGACGTCGCCGTTGAAATCGAAGTCGCGGCGTTCGGAGAGTGCAAACCAGCGTCGCAACGTTGGGATCCAGCGTCAGCGGCGTTCGGGGAAGGTATATTCCAGCGTCGCGGCGTTGAGATGCGTCGCTGACGTTCGAAGAGTATATTCCAGCGTCGCGGCGCGTTCGAGAGAAGAACCAAAGCCCGACATCGCGACGTGGAACGCTCGCGGCGGTTCCGCGTCGCGACTTTGAGTGCCAACATGGCGACGTTACAGAGGAAGCCACAATGTAAAATTTTTTATAGAATTCTAAGGCATGAGAAAAAAAAAAAAAAAAAAAAACTCCCTTGTGCAATTGATGACTCCCTCTAACTTCTGAAGTAAATTGCTCGAGCGGATCCTCCACATTACTTAGTCCACCAGGCCACTGGCATTATGAGAAAATCTCGATTATGGAAGGAAACAATAAACTCACCCAAAACTAAAGCAAACAATAAAACTTAAACCATGGAAGAAAAAATTTCTAGAAAAGCTTGGGTTGCCTCCCAAGAAGCGCTTTGTTTAATGTCGTTAGCTCGACGACCCTGAATCTCAATGTGCCCGGGAACCCGGGCTCATATGACCGCTCACTGTACTTCTTTTGGTGTGTTCAATGGAATGATATGCTTATTCGCATGGAACTTGCCCCCAAAATACGGCTTCAACCGTTGTGTGTTAACTTTGAACGTTCCTTTCTCTGGATGCGTAACCTCTGCCCCTCCATGTGGAAAAACTTTGGTCACTGTGAAAGGTCTCGACCATCTAGACTTTAATTTCCAAGGAAAAAGTTTGAGTCGGGAATTAAACAAGAGGACTTGTTAGCCTACCTCAAATTCCTTCCTGGCAATATGTTTATCGTGTCAGGCCTTCGTCCTTTCCTTGTAAATGCGAGCATTCTCATAAGCTTCATTCCTGAATTCATCCAGTTCACTGAGCTGTAGCATCCGCTTCTCACCAGCTAATGTATTGTCCATGTTCAACTACCGAGTTGCCCAGTAGGCTCGATGCTCCAATTCCACCAGCAGGTGGCAAGCTTTTCCATAAACAATTCGAAAGGGCGACATACCCAATGGTGTTTTAAATGCTATTCAGTATGCCCAGAGTGCATCCTCAATCTTTTTCGACCAGTCCTTCCTGGAGCTATTAACTGTTTTCTCCAGAATGGACTTGATTTCTCGACTCGATACCTCTGCTTGCCCATTTGACTGTGGGTGATATGCTAAGGATGTACGATGTCGCACGCCATACTTTTGCAAGACTTTGTCGATCATCTTATTGCAGAAATGAGTACCGTTATCTATAATCAGTGCTCGGGGAGTGCCAAACCGCGAGAATATGTGACTACGAAGAAACTAGGCCACTACCCTGGCATCATTAGTGCGGGTCGGTATTGCTTCAACCCACTTAGAGACATAATCTACTGCCAGCAAGATGTACATGTTATTATAAGATGGGGGAAATGGTCTCATGAAATCCATCCCCCATAAATCAAATAGTTCTACTTCCAGAATAGTATGCATGGGTGGTTTGTCCTTTCTAGAAATGCTCCCCGTTCACTGACATTTGTCGCATGTGGATACGAACTAATGAGCATCCTTGAATAAGCTAGGCCAGTAGAAGCCTGATTGAAGCACCTTGGCTGCTGTTCTCTGGCAACCGAAATGTCCTCCACATGGTAAAGTGTGGTAGTGGTTCAAAATACTGTTCATTTCATCTTCAGGCACACATTTCCTGATCACTTGGTCAGCACAATGTCTGTATATAATTGGCTCCTCCAAATAGTAGTGTTTCAAGTGTGCGAAAAATCTCTTTTTCTGTTGATAGCTAAATTATGGAGGGATTACCTTGGCTACCTGACATTCCACGTGGTCGCAAACCATGGAGCTGCCCTTTTGTCTTGATAAATTGCGACATCATCGGAAAGTCATCATTCACTTGAACCTCATCACGCCCCTTCCTAGCGAAGTGAAGATGATCTGCATTTGGGTTCTCCGTTCCTTTCTTGTCTTTAATCTCTAAGTCGAATTCTTACTTGTGAGAACCGCCGGGATTAGTGCGGGTTTGGCGTCCTTTAGTCATCAAATAAGTATTTTATGACGGAATGATCGTGTGGACTACTACCTTGTTGCCCGATCAAATACAAGACCCCTAAATTTGTCAAAAGCAAAGACAATGGCCCGATAGTTCCTTTTAAAGTAGTGGCGTAATTCAGTGGGCATCATTGAGTTCGCTGCATAATAGATCACTGGAATATTCTTTCTCTTTTACGCCCTACTTTGCTCAATCGCATAGTCACTTCACGTCACACATTAGCTCGAATGGAAAGGACCAATCTGGAGCTACTCTGATAGGGCCAGATACCAATTATCTTTCA
Organism: Tetrastigma voinierianum; assembly: GCA_016808115.1. NCBI lineage: Eukaryota > Viridiplantae > Streptophyta > Magnoliopsida > Vitales > Vitaceae > Tetrastigma > Tetrastigma voinierianum. Next base: position 23,326 of record JAEQBH010001837.1, on the reverse strand, counting down.
ACAACGAAAATGCCGCATACCGTGCATCAAACTCAAATGGGGTCCCTTGGACGATGGAGTGAACAACGGTTTTCTGCCGTCACGAGAAAAGTCGTGATGAAGCATCTATAAAATCGATTAATGGCACAAAGCTTCTTATCCCTTTTACCGATGAGGGTGGAGGTAATTTTTCAATTGCTTCAATCTTTGCTCTGTCTACCTCTATTCCTCTTGCTGAAATCCGATGCCCAAGTACAATGCCCTCTTGTACCATAAAATGGCACTTCTTCCAATTGAGTACAAGGTTAGTCTCCTCGCATCTATTACGACAACGACCTCGAGTGCTCCGGACAATTTATCAAATGAGCTACCCGAGCCAGAAAAATCATCCGCGAATACCTCGATTGTTTTTTGACCATATCGAATATGGCCATCATACATCGTTGGAAGGTGCCGGCATTGCACGGCGAGGGCATCCGCTGCGAATGCAAATGTCCCATAGGGACATGTGAATGTCGTCTTCTCACGATCTTCGAGTACATAATTTGATTGTAGCCGAATATCCATCAGCGGTAGTATTAGACGGCTAATCGATCCAACATCGATCAGTAACGGCAATGGGAAGCTGATCTTTAGTGGCCTTATTCAGTTTCCGATAATCAATACAAATTCTCCACCCGATAACTGTTCTAGAAGGCAGTAATGTGTTATTCTCAGTTCTTATGACGGTTGTTCCACCCTTTTTAGGTACTACTTGTACCAGACTTACCCATGCACTGTCAAAAATAGGATAAATAACCCCGGTATCCAGCCACTTTAACACCTCCTTGTGGACTACCTCTTTCATGATTTGGATTGACCTCCTCACACGTGCTTCCCTTTGAAGGTTTATGACCATCTTCCCGGCCAAAATCTGATGCATGCACATGGAAGGCGAGATCCTTTTAAATAGGCTAGAAGCCATCCGAGCGCATTTTGTGATCTCTAAGGACCCTCGATAACTTTTCTTCCTCCCCAGTGCAATCGGGGGCCATTTGAAATGATCAACTGGTAAGGTGGAGGCCATCCCGAATCTGCATATTTCAAATGGGTGAAGCGATGGCTTTTGTTCCGTCTTGAGTGGTTGTTCAACGAGATGCTTAGCATTTAACTTTCACCTAGAGATTCAAAATATTTCGCTTCTATTGGGTTCGAAAGAATCCATCCATTTTATACTCCTCACGCCTCTTCGCCCGTATTCTCGAATCACTCATGCTAGGCTAGCCTCCAAAGGGTCCAGTGAGACCACTTTGTTGAAACCTTTATAGCCTCTTGTCTCTGTCTCATGAAGCATGTATCACTCTGCGCGGGATGTCTCACGGCCGACGCGTTGAACTTGACTTCATCTTCTGCACTCTGATTTTAGCTCTCCCCTCGAACATCAATCATTGCTCAAGCCACAGTAAGAAAAACTGCCTTACTCTAAGATCATGGGTATTTCTTTATCTTCTTCCATATCTAATACAATGAAGTCCGGGCTGGAAGATAAACTTTGTCAACCTTCACTAAGACATCTTCTATCAATTTCCTGATGCTTTGCTGACCCGTCCGCTTAGCCGGAGGTGACTCCGTAGTAGGACGAGCTTCACCCCAACCCCAAACATTTAAATATGGACAAGGGCACGAGACAATATCGGGTGCCTGAATCACACAATGCTCTCTCAAAGATAGCATTTTCGATGGTACAGGGGATAGTGAAACTGCCTGGGTCTTTTAGCTTACTACAGCCTTTCTTTAGCTGATGGCACTACACTCCCGCTTAGGCTAACTGCTTCAACCACGCCTCTCTTCGAGACAAGATGTCCTTCATAAACTTTGACATAACCGGCATCCGCTCCGCAGCACCGTCAAACCAATATTGATGTGCGCTTCTAAATAATTTCCATGAACTTCGTGAAATGCTTATCCAACTTATGCTTCTTAGACGCTGTGGATACGGAATCGGGGCCAGGTCAGGGTTATCCTTTGCTTCGGGCCAGGTTCCCACAGATCATGTCTCGAGGTCGCCTCTATATTACTATTCAACAGCTAGAAGACTTTCGCCTACCTCCTCCGTCATCGGGCTCGGTCAGACGCCAATTCTTTACCACTTCGGCCGCGGATCGCTTTAACATGTTCATTCCCCCTTCTCTGCCCATCAGCCAGCCGTAAGGAACCCGACCGCCTTTCTCACAATAGATCGCCATTCGGGGCCCATCCGTAATTTCTAAATTTCAACCTGCGGCCGCTTGATTGTTCAATCGGCTCGTTTGATATTCGCCGTCTCATTCATAAAGGCAATGTGAGATGTGCTACTCAAGGCGAAGGGCTCGTCTAAGTCCACCTTTCTCCGAAGGTGGTTCGCCGCTAGACGAGAATGTTGTTCGATTGTTCCTCCATCCATAACCTCGACTGCTTTGACCATTCCACGCATGACGCCACCTCGGGCCTCGATTGCTATGATAGCTGTTTCCATACTAACCCTATCATTGGTGGTCGAATTTTAATAAACCTTTACATACCGAGCCTCGCTTCTACGGTTTGGTTTCCCGATTGGCATTATGTGCTGCTATGCTGTCCTCCACATAATTCACACAACTCTCATGGGTTGGTCTGTATGGCATTCGCGGTACCTTGCTGTCTAGCTCGCTTGTTCTTAGTAAGTCAAAGGCTACGAGTAACCGTATTGTTGAGAACCTCGTTATCTCAGGCCGTTTTATGGCCTTCACTGCGTGTAGCCTTCTCTCTAGGCCACCGATTGGTATTAGTAGCAAAGATCTTCCAAGATTTCATATGCTCTCGTCCGTGGTCTCTTCATTAGCGACCCTCCCGAGGCATCAATCACTGCTCTAGCGCATTCTTCTCGCACTAATATTATAAAAAGTATGGACCTACATCCATCCGTCAGCCAGATGGATACTTCCTGGTCAGCTCGTGGAAATTCCATCTCCATGCTTCGCCGTTCTTCCCTCAGCTGTCCAAAGTATTGATCTCTCAGACCGCTTGTGCAATTTTCGCAGTGTGGAAGGAACTGGTCAGAACTTCGCACGTCATTCCATTAAGTAATGGAACTGGTGGTCGACTTTGCTCAACCAATGCTCGGGCTCTATCACCCAGTGAGAGTGGAACAATCTCAACCTCGAGTGCCTCTCTTCTTCATGAATCCCATTGTACTTGATCGTGTCGCAGACTTCGAGGAAGTTGGTCAAATGCATATTTGGATTCTCATTAGGTAATCCATGGAACAGGATGTTCTGAAGCATCTGTAAAGTTATTGACTTCAACTCGAAGTTGTTTACCTGAATAGGTGGTCTTCGGATAGTTGTCTAAACAATTGTAGGCGGTAGGGCAAACTCTTCTAGCAACATGAATGGATCATCTGGCTGTATAAACAGCCTGGGTGCTTGATTCCTTCCGTTATTCCCATTTCGACCCCTTTGTGGCTCGTTTTGTTCAAGGCTAAGATCCTGCTCTTCATTGTTCTCCATGATTGCTAGCTTTCTATTCCCAGATCGTCGCCCCAGCGTAATCGGTGTAAGGTTCTTTCTGGCTCTAGATCAAATGGATGTAATTCAGCCTGACCTCGTGTTCGCATGCATTCACTGTAACCTTGACTGCAATCACACACGAAACAGAAAGACTAAATTACCAGCACTTGTAAAACAAAAATTCCAGAGTAATATCTAATTGCCTTGTTGTCAATATCAACACTAAACTTATTCCTCCAAGAACGGCGCCTAAAACTCGACAGTCGAAAGTCATGATGTGTATATATGCACGCCATGCGCGTTTCGCATCGCGTCGATCAAGAATATGAGCTGCACTAGGTACGGATACTCCATCCACGAGGATCGCATTGAACATGAGTTTAGCTTCGAATATTATCTGTGATGTAAGCTTGGAGCGATGTGATTACTAATGTCTAAACTTAAACTAAACTAATCGATCTTAGTGAATTGCTATGTTGTGGAGACTAGGGTTATGTCTCCCCCTGCCACTTTTGATGATTACTTCCTAGAGAAATTACTATCTCACTTATTCACGACTCACGACGACGGTGATCGTGGCTTACGAGATACCCTCTCTCGAGGTGTATCCGCCTATCTCGCTAGTAGGAAGCATCTCTACCCCAACTCGATACTCCGAAACGCTTAAATGTTCTAACCTTAATCGCCACCCTCAATCGGAATATCTCTATTTACCGAATTGACCGAGGGCTACTCTATTTAGATCCCTGGACATCCTCATCTCTCGAATCTCGGATATCCAACACAATCATGCCAATGTCACGACATCACCATAAATAAATCACATATGTGAGTGTGATACTAACAAGTCATAACAACTCGAATAATATAAAATACGACCTTTAATCCATGCAATCGCGGATGTGGTTCAACAACACCCTAGATATGAATCTGTAAACATAATCGAACGGCGCCACGTTATCTCGCCTATAAAACATCATCATTCTTTCAAGAAAGAAGAAAAATACAAAAGTAACTATCTTCTTCACTGATTTCCTTGGTTGCTGCTATGCTTTTCGTGCCCTAGTCCGTACGTATCTCGATACCCTCGAATTCTGGTCCCCTTTTGCTTTTAATGATGGAGAGACAAAACTCGCTACTGACGTCAGCGACGCTGAGATCGTCACGCTTGTTGACTTCATTCTGTCGAATCTAACGCCGCGACGTCTAAATCACCTTTACGACTTCTACCTCCGCTCCAAAATGCTTCCAAACCGCCTGCTCCACCTCGCAGCTCACACACAATACAAAAACGCTTGCTCCGCCATAGAAATACATAATTAATTGTAAAATAAAGCTAAAACAATAAGACAGACGCGGGTATGGCATGAGTGTTTTAGGCACTCATCAGTGGGTCACGTTACTTTGTTATTTTTGTGGATGATTTTTCCCAATATACTTGGATTTATCTCTTCAAAAATTGTTCTGAACTTTATCAAATATATTGTGACTTTACCAAAATGATTGAAACACAGTTTTCTAAACCTATCAAAGTTTTCAGATCTAATAATGCCCAAGAATATAAAGCCCATGAATTTACCTCTAATCTATCTCACTGTTACTCACCCTGATATTTCCTATGGGCCTATGTAGTCACAATTTATGGTCGCCTGTATCTCCTCATTATGTCAGCTGCTCTCTTTCGTGGATTATTCAATATCCGAAAAGACACCATATTTGACGCAGTCTTCTATTTTTCTTCCCATTCTTCATTAACTCTTCAAAGTATATTCAGATACAGATTGGGATGATCCCACTGATCGTCGATCTACTACATGATATTGTTTTCTTTTGGGTGATTATCTATCTCGAGAAGCTAGCAACAATACTGCTGCTCCAAAGATCAAGGTAATATAAAGCACTGACAACTACTATAACTGAAGCAGAAGGGGGATGTTAGATTATTATATTATTAGATTTATTTTGTATTTTCGTAAGATTGTAATTTGTATTTTTCTAGGGTTGTATAATCTAACCTATATAAGACCTCCTCTTGCTCTGTAATTTACGCTTATAATATATAAAGACTTTGCTCTTTCTTCAGTTATTATTCTTATATAACTTTCCAAATATTAAACCATCTTGATTCACATATCTTTGTTCAAAAGTCTTATTAGTAGATGAACTTTATAAAAAGTTTAGGTTACGAGACGAAAATGAAAACTTTTGTGCATAATGAATAGGTATGCATATATAGAAGGGAGGTTAAAGAACTCATAATTTCGTGTATAGATACAATCTAAAATAGACAATGGATAAAGCCAAGGAATACCTCTATGGGATCAAATACATACTGATCTGTTACAACATAGTGTACGTATTTTTCAATCAGAACATCATACTCTTTTCTAATTAAAGGTCTTGGAATGTGTCATTAGATATTCCTTGAATAGACTACAGAGTAATCTTCGCTTGGACTATCAGAGTACCATTTAGTAGGAAGTGGTCGGGTTTGTCATGGAGATCACTCTGAGAGATGAAATTAAGAAAACCCCAATTTTTTATGGAGTCAGAGAACCAAACGTCACCTGCAATTAGACAAATAAATCAACCTTCATTTTTGTTTAATTAACAAAAAATCTAAACACAATATAATTAGGATAACGATAGCATTTGTTTAATAAAATAAACAAAATTCAGTGTAGTTGAATTACCATGGATGGCTTAATACTCAGACTTTTGATCCTTATGACAACTCGAACTCAGTATATAATTCCTTTGATGGAGGTTTCAAAACTAGCCAGCTCTAGAAAGAGTGGACAGCTTTGTTCTTTGCCTTCTGGTTTCTCTCTGGGGTATAGGATCAACTTCCTGATTCATTTGCATGAGCAAGAAATAAACAAAAAGCTTGAATTTAATCCACCTCACTTATACTACAAAAAAAAGAAACGAAATGCATTAACACATGCCATTTGACTTTCTTCACAGTGAATATTTCAGAGTAAATGATTTCCTGATTCCTATGGGAGAAATTCTCAATCTCCCAAGTGAAAGTACCATCAGCAGGATCCTTTATCACGGAAAGACACTCCCCTTTGCCACTATATTTAATAACAAACACCTCTGCTCTGAAAATGCAATAATCATCCATCAAGTATCCATTGCAAGGATCCTTGAGTTCATACAGTGAAAGAAACTGAGCAATCCCACATTGAGTATTGATCACATTGAAGTGTCTTGCCTTCGAATCAGCATCTAAATAAGTAGATGAGTGCATGTCATTAGTATATCTTCTATCTTGACCACATAACTGTAAAATATGTGTAGCTGAAAAAACAAAACAAAAAAAAAAAAAAAAAAAAAGACTACCTGACAGTCAAGCACTTTCTATGTATATGATTAAACACAAAGAATTTGAAGTTGACAGTAACCTCCCACCCAAGAGGAAGATTTTCAGTATCTGATATTTCCAAATAGAGGGAGACGTGCCCTTTCCCCTCACTTTTGTTTTTTCCATTTGGGTATAGACACAATCTCCTGCAAATGTGGAAGAAATGAGCAAAAGCTGGACGAGAAAAAGGTATATGGAAAAAGAAGGATTGAAAGTAAACCCACCACTTGTAGCCACCAACTTCAAATGACCCTGATTCATATTTTTCAATTCTTGTATTCAGAAGCACTGATACAGATTCCACCTTGAATAAGTAGTCGGCTGGTGGGAAAGATCTTAATGTTCTTGATATTGCTGTAAATGAGTAATCATTCAAAAGCATGAAACCATAATTTTAGTATGTATTGTTGGGAAGGTGAAAGGGAAAATCAAGATTGATACATAATTAAAAGATCCTTCAGCTATGTTTGGTTCCTGGAAAATGTGTAAAGGAGAATAGAAGTATAAGGAAGAAAAAATGAAAAGAAATCAAAAATACGTTAAATTCACATATTATTTTTTAGTTACTACGCATATTTTTTTTAGTTTTCACTATCCATATAAAAATTAAATAATTTAAAATTGCATTTTCTAGGTAATTATTCATACTTTGATTTTCATTACAATTTTCATTAGATAGTCAAACATGATTGCCTTAACATTTTTAAATAAAATTGGACTTTAAGGAAATAAATAACTTTGAGCAACGATAATAACTAAGAATGACAATGATAAATCAAAGCTTCAAACCAAAAAAAGGACACAGATATGATGTAGGAAAAAAACCTTTAAATAAAGGTACAAAAAACATCTTCCATTATAATATAATGGGGATACAAATATTTCAGTACTTTGAGGTGAAAAGCCCTCAGCCAAAAACTAAGAAAGGTAGCCTACCTTTTCTCATTTTTTTTTCACCACTTACTAAAAAAAAAGAAAAAAAGAACCTAATGCTATTTTTATATGTGGGCTTAGGAAATACCACAAATATAAAATAGCTTTTTATAAACTCATGGGCTGAAGAACCTAGCCAACATGTACTTGTGGATAGCAAAGTAATGCCGGATGAAAAGTGATCTTAAAGTATCATCAAGCTTGAAGGATAAACATAAACAAGTCAAAAGAAGGAAGGGCGAGCATATTAGGTGGTGTTACAAAGAGAGAGAGAGACAGAGACAGAGAGGATGCAAGGTCTTCTCTGCCACAACTAGTTGAGCAGTGGAGATTAAGTATTAGAACTTGTGCATGTTTATACATAGAAGAGTTAACCACATTATTTTTATTTACTACTTCAAACAAATTTTTACAAAATAAAATAATTTAAAATTTTATATGTTTTTAGGTAATTTTATTTATATTTGATTTTTTTTTTCAGACATTAGAAAATCATTTTTCTTATAATTTTTCTGATTAGTACTTTCAAGAACAAAACATGACCTTAAGAAAATAACAATTTGAGCAACAATACTAACTTAAGAAAGGACAATGATAAACCGAGAACTTCCAACCACAAAAGGACACCAGGTATTGTGTGAAAAACCACCCTAAATAAAGGTGAAAAAAAGTCTTCCATTATAATATAATGGGGATACAAATATTAAATACTTAACGATGGAGATAACAATACCTTGCTCTCCTCTCCGTAATATTAGAATATCATCTGGGACTCTTTGCATTCCAAATATTTCAATTTCAGTGGATTCTCTCCCGGGAATAGCATTAGGAACTCTGAACAAATTACAAGAAAATAAAATCAGTGCAAGTAAACCAACCAACAGCAGCGTGAATCGGAAAACTCTTCTTTTCTCAAAACAGGGAATGTAATTAATCAAACAAGATGAATCGGGCAACAAAAGATGCTAGAAATTGACGAAGAATCTCTGCAAAATTGCTCAGGAAAAGGGTAGGATGAATAGAGAAGAATGAAAAAGAAAGAAGTGGGGAAAAGAAGAAAATTACTTGGAGACGGCCTCCTCGTGGACCTGGAGGACATGGATGGCCATGCCGGAGGCGGTGGAGAGCTTCTGGTTGCAGACATGGCACTTGAAGTGCTTGGCCTCCTGGTGCTGAACAAGAATCTTCTCGTTCTCGAACTGCCTCTCGCAGTAGTAGCAGAAACCTCTGCTGCTCTTCTTCTCTTTCTCCTTCTCCTTCTCCATTCTCTCCTCTCTCTCTCTCTCTCTCTCTCCTAGGGTTTCCCGAGATTTGTGAATTTAATTTTCTGATTTTGGGAATATTACCTATTAATTTTCTGATTTTGGGAATATTACCTATTTTGGTTTCACGTGATCATCACGTGCAAGTCCTAGTCGCCCCCCACCGTATTCATTAAAAAAATATATATCATAATTGTTGGTTTTCGGTTTATTATATATATAAGCTAAAAATCTAACTATTAGTATGATTAATTAAATATTTAATTAATCATTTTTGGATTAACCATATATTAATATTTTGGTTAATCATAATCAAAAAAATAAATTTGTAATTCCATAATTATATATTAAAGTTTACTATAAATATAATAAAAATACAAAATAAATTGTAATTTATACATTTACAACACATGACACCGGATGCATTTATAATACATCCAAATAATATTAAGTGCATAGAGATTAGATAATTTAATGATATTTTTAATCAATCACTTATGTTTAACAACTTCAATAGAAATATATATATATATATATATATATATATATATATATATATATCTAAAACAATCACAACCCTTATGCTTTGATTTGGTAAAGATTAGATAAGTCCAAAAAGTGTATTGTAATTATATATTGTTATATCTTCTTAATATAAGTATATTACTTATATGTTTCACATAATATTATTATATCTACGTTGTTCTTGGCGGGCTGGATTTTCTTCGATGGAATGGCTGCAATGGGAATGTGTATCGGGTTAATAGCTTTTAGTTGTGATATTTTTAGGATTTTTGTAAGGCATGTGATGGTGTTACAGCGCTTCTTTGATCGTGGGTAGCGTGCGCGAATTTGGGCCCATCTCCTCCGCCCCCTTTATGTTATTGTTTTATAATTTTAGTATAATATTAGTATTTTTAATTTTTGGTCGGTCAATTGAAATTCTGATTTTGTATTTTGTAAATCAGCTCAAAACCAGATTTATATAAAGCAAAAACCAAATCGAACCGATCAATTCAATTAACGTATTTTTCAGTTCATTTTCTCAATTGATTCGATTTCTTTGATTTTTTCTTCATTTTAGAATTGTAACACAATTTTTTTTCCTTTTTATATGTTATTACATTAGGAGTCTCTGGTGAGTGAGAATGTGGAATAGAAACTAATATTTTAGGCCTATTTGTTTACGGTTTTTGAAAACTATTTCAAATGACACAAAAAATATTAAATTCAAAGAATAAGAACAATTTTTAGAAAACATAAAAAATGGTGCCCCATATGTTTTCAAAATATTCTCAGTAACAGTTTCAAAAAATATGAATTAAATAGGCTTTGTTTCCATTTCTATTTTTATGAGAGTGAAATAAAATTTTTATTTCATTTATAGTTTGGTCTTGATTTGGATGAACATAGGAATTTAAGAGTTTAATGATTATTTGTTTTCATTTGAATATTTGACGACTTCTATTGGAAATGGAAAAGAAAAAAATTCCCAATAATAACCTTACATATCATATTAAAATAATAAAATTTCAAATTTTTTATTTAAAGAATGAGATTAAAATTGAATTACTTGTTTTTAGTAAAAAAAAACTTTTGTCCTACACACACACACACACACACACACACACACACACACACACACACACACACACACACACACACACACATATATATATATATATATATATATATATATATATATATATATATATATATATATATATATATATAATAAATTAATTATTTTAGTTTTTTTGGATAATTGTCCTTAGATGTTTCTAATTTTTTCTGTTTTGATGGAAATAATTTCTTTTAAACATATATTTATGAATTATTTTGCAAGATCACTTGATGTCAAACTTTTTTTTTGAAAATAAAATAATTTTATTGATTCAAACTAACAAATCAATAGAAGCGAGATATCAAATAGTAAAAATCATAGAGCTAGTAGTGGATATTATAATCTGCGAGAAATCACACTGCTTGAGTTTTATAACGTATTCAGGGTGTAAAATAAATTAATTATATTTTTTCGGAGTTTAAATGGTTAAAAACGAAAAATAATAAAAACCTATAAATTTTACAGGAGCCAAATAAATTTGGCTAAATCTCAAATGATGACCTAAAGTTCATAAACGAGGAATGTAAATGTTAAAATGAAATGAAATGAATTGAAAATGAATGTGAGAAATGAAGCTTTAAAGTGAGAAAAATGGGAATTAGTGTGTAACCAAGCAGAGGCTTAGTGAATGATTTGGATTAAAAGACCAAATATTGGTCTTTGAGAGACATTATGTGGCCCCAAAACCAGAGGGTCAGTTATTCACCGTCGGCCTTCGGAATACTCGTGAATGTCGGGCGGCAGAGCATTTCTTACAATCGAGGCGAGTCTCCTTTGTACGGGGAGCTCTACCCAAATACAAAACCTGCATAAACCTGTCCCAAACAGTGCAATATAATCCCAACATGAGTAAAACGGCCACTTGGGCCCATAAACAATACTCATCATACATACCAACTATGAATCCAACTATATCCAATAGTTACACGAGTTCAAATATTTTACTCTTATACAATACATATTTTAAACTTAAAACAATACATGCTCTCATCTTTGCTCAAACTCTATCTGATCCCCGATAAATCGTCATAACGCTCTTGTACATGTAAAATAATATCCTCGGCGGGTGAGCTAATACTCAGGTAGTGGAATCGCCTAAAGTGGAGCTCTTCGTAGAGTGCGAGTGCAATGTTACGATGAAACACGTAATAAATCGTAGTCTGCTGAATCTCTACCGCGTGACTCGGATCAAGGTCCTCATGAACTCATCACACCTCGCCTAAAGCCCTCGTATGAAATTATTATTTTGTTTGTTTGTGGACAACCCTCCCATGTGTATGCTCTCTATCAGTTGGGCATTTCAGGCGATTGATATATTATTTGTTTAATGAATTTGCCTCCTATATGAGAGCTATCTAATTAAACGCTCAGGCAGTTGATATTTTTAATTTGGACTACCCTCTGTTAATTAATATTTTGGAGCAACCCTCCAGACCGTTTCTCTAGACTCATCTCATGCACTCACTCACATATCAGCCTTGAGTGTCCAGTGCATATGGAATGCATGTATACCAATTCCCGATACAGTCTAGTCACCGGTAAATATGTAAATATGCATATATTTCAAAAATTTAATTCACAATCATGTCGCTATAAATTAATTAATTCCTTACATCAAAAATTAGCTCACTTTGGCTATTACAGTCAAACACAAACAATTCTACGCCGAATTACTGGAAGTAACATATTTGAAAATTATATTTTTGAGAACAGCACATTTGAATAGTGAAACCTCAGTTACTATTCTGAAAAATCAAAAATCATCGATTTCACTTAAGCCGTGTTTCACGGCCATTCATTCTCGATCGAAATCAATCTGCAGCATCCTTTCCCTAATACACTGAGCTTTACAAATCAGTAGTGGAAGCGACCCCACATTGCTCATTTGATTTTCAAAAATTTATCAAAATTGGTCCCAAAAGTTTGGGGCTAGATCAACAACCCCTAATGGCCTCATTAAACTCAAACATTCGTAAAGCAGTAAAATGGAATAAAACTCGGTAGGGACTACACTCTTGAGTTTATTAAAACTCCATGAAATCTGTGGTGTCCCGCAGCGCGTAGCCTCTCCGCGTGAGAGCAGATTCTCCTTCTTGTCGAAGGCTAGCGGCGGTGGATCGCGTATTTTTGAAAGTTTCTCTCTCTCACAAAAAATCTCCATTTCTCGTTTTCTACCTACTGGTTTCTCATTCCGTTTTTTGCTTTTTAGCATTTTGAGAACACACTATTACCTATTTTGGCATTATCCTCACATTTTTAATCAAATTCAAAAATGACATCGTCCTTTTCCCAGTTTTGACATTAGAAGCACTATCAGGCCATTCATTTTCATCATTTCTCTACTCATACCATAGCTGTGAATTACTTGTTATATGTGACTTCGTCGCATGAAGTGTTTCCCGGCACGAAGCGTGATGCCTCGAAGCGATCATGACTCAAGCTTGTCTTGGAGTCGTGAAATTTTGTCTAATGAATTTTGTGAAGATGATTCCAGCCGTGAAATCAGTTTCGTCATCCAGGATCTAGAATGGTCGGATTTTCGTGATATAACTGTCAGTGCGTTATGTTCAATGAATTCGAATTACATTTATCATTCTCTCGCCTTCCATTCCGCGTTCTCTCTGACCATCTGTTATTTCGCTACGTGTTGAAATCGTGATGCCATTCTCAGTCGTTCTCCGCAACCGCGATGCGTAGATGAGCGATCGTAATGCGTTCGTTCGTTCGAAATCAGGTTCGTCGCTAAATCAAGCTCGAACAAATGAGCTTCGACATTCGAATCAGTCATATTGGAAACCCTAGAATGGTCGGTTGATATTTCCCTATTTTTGCCATGTTTGTGCTGGAATAGGAGTCGGAGAAGATAAAGCCTGAGTTAAGATCAAGACTGAAAGGAAAATAGACCAGAATCGACTCCTTTTGGTTTGTTCTTCTTACTTCTCTCCTTATTTCAAGTTTTATGTTGTTCAAAACAATCTATGTTGTTCTGTGAACATGAATGTTTGCTATGTTTGAACCAAAAATGATATGTTTGAGTGGTGTAAAGTGGTTGAATGCTATCGAAAAATTGCATGTGTTCTATTAATTCTAATAGTTGATTTAAGTCTTACAACTAAAGCATTTCGAGAGGATTAAACATGAAAAGAGGAAGAAAGCGAAAACGAGATAATCTGAGAAAATTTTCTATTTAAAAATTTTCTAAGATTTGAGAATTATGTCATACTAAATACCAGAGATTCTTTAAAATTGTGACCACAACTTTTACTGAATTTGAAGCAAACTGATAAACCATAACTTTTCGTCCAAATACGATCCAGCATTTTAGACTCTAGCTCACAGGTCTAAAATCCTAACTACCTTTACGTTGAATAATTGTTCTCCCTCTTTATAAAGGGTTGTAGCATAAAGTGCTTTAATTGTGGTTGTGTTGAGTGTTTAAATTCATTCTGCTAGAATCCCTAGTTTGAACCATGAGTGGGCATCCCGCAGCCCGTGGATTAAAAAAGTGAGAGCAACAGTACTTTGAGACAAATGTGGGATTTTCTGGGAAGGAAGGTTGAGGAAGAAGAAAGAATGTATGGAAAGGGGATCGGGTAGAAAGTAAATTTAAATAAAACTCCTACAAATACTCGACTAATGTCGATTTTTTAATTGTGTTGGAATAGAAATTTGTGAATCTAGTGTCAGAATTTAAAGGTCGGAATCAAAGAGCAACAAGTTGTTTAGTTTGTTCTTGACTCTCTCTCGTTCCATTTGGAGTTGTTCTCCACTTCTCTCTCTATTAAGTGTTTGAATGATTACAAAATGATTTGAATTGCTGAAATGATTTATAAGAAAAAATATATTGATTTGTTTTAATTGATTTGAGACAATTGATTATAAAATGATTTGCATATGAAAAATTACATGAGTTTTGAAAATTAATTGTTTGTATAAATGTACATACTATACTGTATTTTTCTATGAATGATTTGAACGCCCTTAATAGAATGTGCTTTGTTAAATTCCATAGTTGAGGATAAGTGTTATACCAATAAGGTCAAATTATATATCACAGTGAGATGTAATAATGTGTCCTCGATCTAGTAGCCAGTCGAATGATGTCTATTTGTGTTCACGAATTGGACTTTTAATAACTAGTGAGTAGCTGTAGGGCCAAATCTTTATTGTTATGGAACAAAATGTTTTTATCTGGAAGCTGCGGCTAGGCTGGGCCAGTGTCGGTGATTAGATTATCCTATGCACCCAGCATGGGTTAAATTCGTTCAGAACAAATTGAAATGATAGAAAATTGTATTTTATGATTCATGTTTTGAATGATTTGTGCATATGAAAGTGCATATTGGAATGATCGATAAGTATAAATAGATACCATAACAAATAGACTCTCTCTTTATTATATACATTGATCATTAAAGTTCATGTATTTAAATTGCATGATTTGTATTAAGGCGATGGAAGGAACTATATGTAGAACCACTGGCATGAAATGCTTGATGTGTTGTTTATCATCACGGTATCAAGAGAGGCAGTCTGAAACTAAGTCATTTTGAGATTGAGTCATTGTCAAGCCACACGGAGGATAAGTAAAACTAAAGATCATATGCATGCATGGAGTGGTTATTATTCTTGTATTGAACTATAATTTGAAAAGTGAACTCTGATATTGTTTTTGTAAATGTTTTTTATATTGAAAATGGCTAATAATGTCGTATTGTATAAAATTATTAATGGACGAATGGGCATGTAATGCCATATGATGAGCCTTTAAGTTGAATTAGTATATACAAATATATTTTCATAAAGATCAAATATCCTTTTCTGAGAATGAACGATTTGAAATATGTCTTAAATGAAAGTACAATTGGATTCAGATAATTGTCAAAAGCACCAGTAGCATAGAGCTGCGGTATTGAAAGCATTTATATTTTGTATTGGTGTTTGAATATATCATAAGTAAAAGTCTTGGTAGTCTGTGAAGCTATGGGTAATGCCACTATGAAAGTTTAGTAATGGAGTTCATTCATATTACGGAGAAGGTGCACCGAGGGCTTCTTGATCCACAAGCTATCCTCTTGCTCTTATGGCAGTAGGTGACATTTTAAGCGGTTGGGGTGCATTCAGCCTTGAAAGATGGGGGGTTTTAACATTGTTTCACCTTTGAGTGGGTGCCATATGCTAGATGAAGGATCACATATAGGCCGAAAGCGATCAAGAGGGAACCCCCATGACCTATAACACCCCTGAGTTCAGAGACGATGATCCGCTCAAAGGGATGACTCCTTACGAAGTTTGAAGAGCCAGATTCACATACCCCTCCCTCGAGGCCTCATGGGCATTCCATCCTCGTCCCAACTGCCCTACCACTTAGGGCTTTTAGGCCATGGAAAGTTTTGAGCTCCGATTTGATGTCTGCTTTCAAAATCTCATGGACTTTGACCAGCTTCTAAAGTCATTGCAAGCCATTCTGGCGATGGGCTCGTGCCTGATGGTATGCTTAGAAGTGGACCTTCTATACTCGGTTTGCCAAGCAAATGGGGAGGACCCATAGTATGATGTTGGATTAGATTGAGGGTGCATGCCACCATTGAGAGGAGAGGTTGATTCCTCTCGAATTAGTTCTGATTTTGGATTGCATGTTGATGCTTGGGTGTGTCCCAGTTTTGAGATGATCTTGTATTACACCCGCCCGTTTATCACTTTGCTTTTCACTTCATTGCTATGTTGCTTCCACTGTGTTACCGAGATTCATACACACCTGAGCAACGGTGTTTTTCTGCCTGATACTTTACCCTAATGATCTCGATGTGTTGGTTTTGGTTGTTATTACCATAATTTATCTAATGACTTTTATTCGCACACTTAAGTGCCGTTTAGGAGTCCATCTTTGGTATGTCTAACATATCATTTTTATGATTACACATTAGTATAATGGATGATAAGTATTTTTGGTTAGGAGGAGAGTTATGATGGCTTAGGGGGCTAGGTAAAAATTTTTCCATTTATTGAATTGGTTGAGCTTTGTTGCATATAAAGTAGGTCTCTTGAAAGATAATATCAAGTTTAGTTGATCTTCACCAGACTCATGTTGTAGGTGACTTGATAAGTCGAAGGTCACCTTGATTTCCTTGACATTTCTGCATGCAAAACTAATTCAAACTACTGCCTCGTCTTACACATTCTTTGGGCAGGCACCTTTTATACTTGGGATCATATTTCCCAACAATTTATCTATAAAAACTCATATAGTGTTTGGGACTTTTCTTCATGGGAGATCAATGCCTCCTCATACTAAAAAGAAAGAGAGGAGAGAAGAGAGAAAATCACATTATATATATATATATATATATATATATATATATATATATATATATTTACACACATATATAAAGAAAAATATATAAAAATTAATTAGGTTGATCTATTCGAATCTACGAAGGCATGGTCTAGAGCGCTAAAAAGTCTAATACCTCGCAGTGGTTGGGAGTAAGTTGACTACTTCTTTCGCTCCATGTGGTTTATAAGATAGGTTAGCTCTGATGAGTGCTTTGGTTGTCAGGTTGAGTTGTTCGAGTGAAGATTCAAGGGAACTTCATCATCTTATGCCCTTAACCAACCGGTAGTGAGTCATCAATGGATCCCCTGCCATTTCTGACACTCTCATAGGATTCCCTTAGCATTGCATCCTACCTGCTTAGATATGATAGGAAAATAAAAGGAGGTGTGTTCTTAGCCTACTTCTACGTATGATCTAATACATTGTTTGAAGAGCTGTTTCAAGTTAAAGGGAGTCATCCTTTCCTATGTGTGAGAATTAGGTTAATTAACAAAGAAGGTTTCCAAGATGGAAAGTCTTAGTGAAGACTGGGGATAAGAGTGCCTTGTTTGCCTAGTCTATGAGGGACCTCTTGGCAATAGAGATTCAAATCGAATGACCTAATGAGACTTCTACAACCATTCAAATAAGTGACCAACCATCAATTTTAGAATCAACCATGGCTTCCCATCATAATTCCACTAGCACATAATGAGATAAATTTCCAATTTTGCACACATTCCACTCATACTTGCATCATATTCATATTTTTCGTTCTTGTTTTCTAAGAGACTATTAATGAGCTGGTTAGGGGTGTGATGAGTGCTCAAATTACGTGTTTTCACATACATATTTTGAGTTATAATTGAGTACTTATCACCATATATTCTCCAATATAGCTTGTTATTAGTTCCTATGCACATGACTAATGAAATCTTGAGTTTATTTGATTTGTGCAGATAATAGGTGCATTATGAAGAATTTGAGCTATTAAGGCAAGGTACAAGTGTCCCAAGGATGATAGCATGTGCAAGACATGGCTGAGAGTGAGCAAGAACTGATTTGGAAGCAAGAAGGAGGACCCAGAGGATTTCACAGTCAGTTCATAGTCATTATCAATGACTACGAAAATTTTGCAATGTAGCCATTTTGTTCCTGGTCAATTTCACAACTCAATTGGTCAGCCTCTAGAAGATTTCGTAGCGTAGTTAGAAACCCCTTGGTAAATTTCACAACCATTAAGAGCCACTACGAAAATTTCACAACCACTCAAAGTGACTACGAAAATTGCGTTGAGAGCAAAAAATATAAGGAAATTAATCAAGCCAAAACAGTAGAGATGATTCTTAGGAGATTTAGAATAGGAAAGACATGCAAAAAGGACAATTTCGCTTTGTTCAGATTTGATGATTTGAAAGGATGGAAAGCCAAGAGAAAAGGGTTCAATTGAAGAAAGAAATGGAATCAAGAGGAGATCGTGAAAGCCGATGAGACAATGAAGGAATTCATTCAATTCTAGAATTCTTCCGAATTTATGTTCCTTTTGCTTTTGTTTCAACCTTCATACAGGTTTTACTTCGTTTGTTTAGGTTATGATGTAGCCAAGTTAAGAACAACAATGTTTCTAGTGGCTGTGGGATTTAATCTTTAGTACTATTTCATTTATTTATCAGGGTATTCTATTTTTGCTCTTATCGTTGCGGGCACTCGCCAATGTCTACATGATTATGCATTCCGAATTCTAGAATTCTTCTTCTTCTATGTTCTCTTTTTGCTTTTGTTTTGAACCTTCATTAGTTATGTTTTAATTTCGTTTGTTTAGTATTATGATATAAATATGTGTTAAGAACAATGTTTTAGTGGTTGTGATTTAATCTTTTAGTACTATTTCATTTATTTATTGAGTATTCTATTTTGTTCTTATTGCTTGTGGGCACTTGGCCAATGTCTACATGATTATATCAACTTGAAATTGAGAGGAGAGAGGAGAAACGGGATCAGAATAGGGATGACTCAGCTCAGAGATACACTTGACTCCCATGTGGTCCTTAGGTTAGCTAAACATTAATGCTTTCCATAAACTTGGGATCTGAGGTAGAGATGCGATAACCTAGTCTATGTGAATAGGGTGTTGAGACATCGAGAGAGATCAACACTATAGGAGGGCTAATCAACCTTCAATATATGGAATTGTTACTTTAAGAATTTATCATACCCTAAGATTGGGATTAACCTAGGTGAAATCGGAAACTCAAGATGCTTCTCATAATTTGATTTATCTCAATTAATTAGGTTAATTCACAATTCATCCATAATTGACATCCATATAACATTAGGGTTAGAGTAGATTGGAAACAAAATGTAGTCCTTGTGGGTTCAACATCCCTAACTTGATAGTCTACTTAATTACTTTAACGATTTGTATACTTGCAGTGAGTAATTGTGTATAAAAGTGAACAACAAATACTTAAGCAAAGAAATGGATCGAATGAATCCAAAAGAAGATGACTAATGTTCCCTACTCCATTGTTATTAGAAGTATAATGTATACCATGATGTGCACAAGACTAGACATTTGCTATGTTGGTTGAACATTAACCATTACCAAACAAATCCTGGGAGTGCATTAAGTCGTGAAAAGAGAATTCTTAGGCATTTAAAAGGAACCTAATATTATTCTTTGTTATTAAAGAAAAGAATTTGGTGTTTAAAGTGGGTTATACGAATGTTGATCGCAATGCGATATTGATGAAAATCAACATTTTTGATATGCATTCCTCGCTAACAATATAATCTTCAAAGAGAAACAAGAAACAAACTTAAAAGTTAATTTTATCAACCATAGATGCTAAGTTCATCGTATGTTACAAGAATATAGAAGTCATAATCCACTAAACATAGTCGATTAACCTATTGTCCCTCAAAAACAAAATCTTTAACCTGGAGCAATCATAAAATGCAATTCAATTTAATTTTTGGTAATTAGCTACTATTAGGTAATACAAACTTTTTTAGTAAGAACAAGTTTCTAAGCTACCCATAAGGACTAGGAGATTTCTTCCCTTTCTGATATCATGTACTGTTTGGACAGAAAAAATAGAAAAAATTAAATAAATTATAGATTGGATCTTAATCTCAAACAAAATTGCATCTAGATGTAGAATAAAAGAACATACTATGTATTATCTCTATTCTTATCCACCACTACTCAAATTTTTAAAATAATGACACTCGATTCGCTGACGCTTTCAAAAGTATCATCGATCCAATTTATAATATTAGATTCACGGCTCTATTAAAAAAGATCATTATCTAGAACAATATTTTTCTACTCATGACACTATTTATGTCATTATTTAATGAAAGTAATTTTAAATAAAATGATACTTATTTGAAGTGCCATTATTTAATGAAAATCTATATAGAATTGACTCATGGGACATGGAGGAGCCCACATCTAAAGCCTTATAAGATAGGAAACTCAAGTTCAATTATGATTTTTATTATTATTAATTATTTATTTAAATTTATTCTTTGATTTGTCTCGTTAGAGTTTTCTGTGCCTATAACAACACCTATGTTATTGTTTTAGGAGACTCTGATATAATATTGAAAACTTGAGAACTTCATTTTGTTTATTTTGTTCGCTTTCTTTTAATTTATTATTCTTTGTAACCGAGCTACATCAATTTGGTATCAGATCATAACTCCGATCCGAGATCAAGTTATTTCTGTTTGTTTCAAGTTCTGGTTCAATTTCTTTCAAATCGTTCGTTGCCTTCCAAATTTTTGATCAATTTGTTGAATAAAAAAAAATCCACAGCCAATTCTCCAAATACCCCCTTCTAAGCCTCCCGTATCGTCTCCCTCCGCCTCCGATAATTTTGATCATCTTGCTCGGTCTCGCTCTAAGGATTTCCCACCGTCGACGCCGCCTAAAACTAATTGATGAGCTTGCTTCCTGATGTCCCACAACTCACGGCAAGAAACCACTTTCCTTCCCAAACCTCACCGCTTCGATTCTGTAGTCGTCGTCGATCTCCTATCACCGCTTGAAGATCGATTCCCGCTTCGATCACTACTCCTCCTAGAAACCGACCGCTACCCACAACAACGCCTCTTTCGGGCGATTTATCGAACATTCCCCTATTGCGCGATGCCGAAACCCAGGTTTGTCGTTTTCCAAAGAAGCCCTCATCAGCACCCGACACCGAATTTAAGACGCTCTTAATTACTGACAAACACTCTTCCAACATATCGGTGGAAAATCTCATTCCAAAGGTATCATGCTCATTGTATTTCCAAGTCCTTCGTTCTATGTGGATTTTTTGAAGACGAAAGGAATTGACCTCGTTTCGTCGAAAAAAAGGTGAATAATTTTGCTGTCTTTTTCACTTTGATCTCTGTTTGGTTGCTGAGTAACTGGAGGAAAAGGAAACGAACAAAGAAAGCAGTGTTTTTTAGGAACATTAGAGCTTTACTGCTGTAATGTTTTCTTCATTTGGGTTGATGTTTGGCTTTCGCCGCCACTCATCATGGAAACCCAATCTGTTGGTTTTCAAAATTGCATCAATTTTTTCCAAATTGTTGTTTTGGTCCTTCAAAGTTGTGAGGACTTCTCATTTGATCACTGTTTCGGGAATACAATCAATTTGCCCTCATCAAAGAATTGCACACTTTATTTGATTCCTTTGCAACCATGTCAAGGAATTGTAGGTTTCCTAAAGGTTCTTCATCGGGGTACATTTTCTTTTACTTTGAATGTCGCGCCCCCGTACCCGACTCGGCCCGCCCCGGAGGCCGAACCGGATCCGGACGCCGGACTAGCTTTTACCACATACTGAACATCGTAGAAATAAATGTCGTGATAATTATTTTAGTTAAAGGGGGCCCACCATTTTCATTAATTAACACTTTCATTCAATATGACATGTATGCCCTTTCAACATTATCATTTACATAAACATTATCGAGTTCATCTCTACAACAAATCAAATATGTTATTCCCATTTAGAGAAAACTTGCCACATTTTTGGAAGCCTCATTACAAAAATGATCAAATAATGTCATGGATGAAATGTACGCATTGCATGTGCAGCTGGCTACTTATACTCCACACGATTTGACGATGACTCTGAACTCTGCGGTCTTTGTTCTTGTCCCTAGTCATTCGGTACCTACGCAATGATAAAAACAACGCGCTAAGCATTTTCATGCTTAGTGGTTCTATGCAATTCTCTCTTCATTTCAATTAAACACAAATATGTAGCTTTTTTGAAACAATGTACATATATATACATTATATATATGTACTTATTTCACATACTTTCATTTGAAAATCATTTGATCACTTCAAAGTATACAATTTCATACGCAATATTTCATTCAAAACTCAAATCATGCATTTCACACATTTACGTATAATTTTTCCCTTAAATGAATTTAACCATTTCTTTCAAAGGTTTCAGATAACAGTAATCATCGATACAGAACCTACTGCTACGGATCGATATGCCACTATATTTCATGTCGTTCACAATAATGCTAGTTTGACCCTTATTAGTATATTAATCTATCCTTAACTCGAATATGACGGATAACATTCTATTAAGGGCATTAAAACTCAGTCATAGTAATTTACAATATTGTATATACATTTATACCCAAATAATACATTTTTATGCTCATGAAATTTCTGTACGTAATGCATTTGAAAATCAATTTGTCCCAAATTGCTTAAAACAAATCACATATGCAGCTTTCTTGAAAATCATTTCAACCCACAATCACAAAACTTGAAATAAGAAGAGAGGTATGGAGAACAAACCCAAAAAGGTTGTCGCTCCTTGATTCCTATCCAAGGAATCCAGTTCTTGGGTTAGGCTTCCTTGTCACCAACCCCTAATCCATCACAATTAGAGAACAATATTAGTTAACTTATTTAGGTTTCTAGTTAGGGTTGGTTTTTACCCAGCTTCCTTCAAGTAAAATTTTCTGGGAACAAATGAGCCACATTTTACCCAACTTCCTTTAAGTCCATTATTCCCCTATAAATATATTTTATTCAAAAATTGGAATCATCTAATTTATAACAAACTTAAGATATGTTCAAACAACCCAGATTACTTCTATTTTCAAACATAACCGTAATTTCAAGTTTAAAATATAGTTTCACTTTGACGAATTTCTGGGTCCAATGGGGTCCAAAATTTGAATACACTTATTTCAAGGAGATCTGTCATCCTAGAAGTCTAGTTTACTCAAAAATTTGAATCACTCAATTTGGATGAGTGAAACTCAACTTATGGCCTAAAAAAAAAATTCCAAAATACCAAA